>JAOTRH010214471.1:0-10763 GCA_034768845.1 Heliamphora exappendiculata | reverse complement strand
TCTTCTTGGCTTCATCGGCCACCTTGTCGATGTTAGCTTTGCCGATCTTGTCCTTGGTGTACTTGAAATCGGTCAAGATGCTCCTCGTTCTCGATAACTGCGAACATATGTTGGACACCGTCGCAGGTTTGGCTAGTCGAATTCTTAGCAACTGTCCGAATGTGAAAATGATGGCGACCAGTCGCGAATCCATCGGCATAAGCGGGGAAAGAATCTACCGCCTTCCCTCGATGGGCGTGCCTGAGCGAGATCGACGCCATACCCCAAACAGCTTGGCAGACTACGAATCGGTCCAACTGTTTCGCGAGCGCGCGCGACTGGTCAATTCCGATTTTGAGATCACCGAGCGCAATTCCGGTTCGATCTCCGCGGTCTGCCAGCGGTTGGACGGCATCCCCTTAGCCATCGAGCTGGCCGCGGCAAGAGTCCGCGCGATGCCGGTCGAAGAGGTCGAAAGGCGGTTGGATGTTCCGTTCAAACTCCTGACCGGCGGCGGACGAGACGTTCTTCCCCGCCAGCAGACACTCCGAGCTCTTATCGACTGGTCTTACGATCTTCTGAACAACGAGGAGAAGACGCTCTTGAGGAGGCTTTCCGTGTTTCGCGGAGGGTGGCGGCTGGAGGACGCCGAGGCAAGTCTTGCTTACGAGGGAATCGAAACTTGGGATGTGTTGGACCTCCTGACCTCGCTCGTCGACAAGAGCCTCGTCGCTTTTGAAGAGCCCGAAACAGGCCCCCGCTACCGGCTCTTGGAAACGGTGCGGCAGTATGGCTGGGAGCGACTCGCCGAGTCGGGCGAGGATACGGAGGCCATTTCTCACCACCTGCGGCACTACCGAGAGCTTGCGGCAACGTGCATCGGATACTGTAACGGCCCCGATCAGGCGATCTGGCTTGAACGGCTGGCCCAAGAACACGAGAATGTGCGCGCCGCCCACGAATGGGCTTTGGCGGGATACGGGATTAAAGAGGGCCTCCAACTGTGTCGCGACCTCCGCCGGTTTTGGATGATCCGGGGGTTCGTCTTGGAAGGGGTGGAGGTTTGCGATCGCGCCCTGACCGTCGGCGTCGGCGTCGATTTTCCGATCGAGCGCGGCTATGTGCTCGGGACAAGGGGAACCATGCATCTGCTCGTCAGCCAATACGAGGAAGCGATCGGAGACCTTAGTGCCGCAGCCAGCATCTTTCAAGACCAGAACGAGCTCGAGGGGCTCGCGGGCGCCGAAGACAACCTCGGCACGGCGATCCGGCTCAAGGGTGATTTGACACACGCCATGCCCCATTTCGAGAAAGCCCTGGGGATCTTTCGACAGATTGGCGATCTTCGCGGCGAAGCGGTTAGCCTCAACAACCTGGGGCGGCTCGCGGAAAATCTAGGGGATCTTCAGACGGCGAAGAAATATCAAGAGGAGTGCGTCCCCGTCATACGGAAGCTTGGCGAGCCGCGAACACTCGCGATCTTCCTCTTCTCCCTCGCCTTGGTGGAAATGAAGCTCGGAGAACTGGACCCGGCGGCCGAGCACTTCTCGGAAAGCGCAAACGCGATCCGCATCGTAGGAGACCCCCTCGGCGTGGCCAACCTCTTGGAAGCGATGGCCACCCTTGCGTGCCGCCGCACGCTCTATGGGCGAGCCGTCGGGATGTGGGGAGCGGCGGAGAGTTTTCGAGAGAATCTCGGCGCTCCCATGGTGGCCGCAGATCGCCCAGCCTACGAAGAAGACGTCGAGGATGCGAAGCGGATGCTTGGCGAGGCGGCGTTTGAAGCCGAGTGGAGGAAAGGCCGGACCCTATCTCTCGACGAGGCCCTCGACTTTGCTACGGATCCCCAACATGGGGGAGATGCAGTTGTCCACCCTTAACATCGCCGTAGAAGTAAGGTCTTCGAGTTCGCCTACTTCAAAAGACCGTCCGAAGTAACCTGGACATCTTTCGTCTCGTCCGGCTTGACTTCAACCTTGGGCCATCCAAGGAACCCAACCACTCTTTGAGGCCGGTGCGCTTGAGCGGCGCTCTCCGCGAATACCGCGACTTTCGCATTGAACTTGGTAGGGTTCGTTATCTCCAGCTCCACCCCGTCGGAGTTACGGGACACAACTTTGGCCTCGACCGCGTCGAAAACATAAAGACGATCGATATCCGTTCGAAGGTAGATGCCCGGGATCTCAAGCGCCATCATCGCACCGTTACACTCGGTCCAGCCGTTCGAACCCGGGGAGTTGGCGCCACGGCTGTCCGCGTCGCAGTAGGTAAGGCGTTCGGTTCCGCCACCGCCGTAAAACGCCTCGTCGTGAGCCCGCAGGATGTCTCGCAGCAGGTCCGCGTATCGGGCGTCTCCGGTGGCGCGGTAAATCTTTAAGAGCGGATCGCCGGATCCGGTGCAGTAGCCCGGCGCTGAATGCTTGTTCTGCGTACTTGCCCAGACGGCGCCCGCCAGCCGAGTTCCTAATGCGCCGAGCGCGGTGGATTTGGGCAGTTCGTAATCGTACGACACGGTCCAAGTTGCGGCCAGGTTCGCGAGTTGGCACGACTTGTCTAGCCAAGCTTTGTCGCCGGTAACGTCATAAAGGGCCATTAGCGCAGTGCAAAACCCGAAGGCGGTCTCGGAGTCGGCGTTCTGAAGGATGTCGGCGCAGGCGCCGGTCGTTTCGCCCTGCTTGACGAAATCCCGCTTGTAGTAAAACCTCGCTGCGCCCTTGGCGACTTCAAGGTATCGCGGCTCGTGGAAGTACGTGGAGGCAAGCGCAAGCCCGCTGATCAGCATGACCCCGCCCGAGGAGTTGTATTCGGATACTTCGCCGGTCTTAACGTTGACCATCTTGCCCCACTGTCCGTCCCGCTTCCAGGTGACCACGGCCGCGTCGGCGAGTTTCTTCATAGCGGTTTCCCACTCCGGCTTGATCGCCTCTCCACGGCCTTGGGCTTTAAGAAGTTCGAACTGCTTGATCATCCAGAACAAAACATCGCCGTGGGTTCGGGTTAGATTCATATCCTTCTTGGGTTCCCGGAAGGCTGTGTCGCCTCTTGCATCGATCGCGTAATGGAACCAGCCCGAAGGTTCCTGGGCCTTTAACCCGTAATCGAACGTTGCCGCAACGCGGTCAAGGTGCATCTGGTCGCCGAGCGCAAGAAGGGGGAACGTGTTCATCCAGCCGCTGATCCACCCAAACGCGATCCACGGCCCGTTCTCGCACCGGTAAAAGGAAACATCGGGAGTAACCAGGAACCGCTTTTCAATGCGGTCTACCATCCAATTCAAGGACTCGCTTGCCGGCAGTAAAAGGCGGGGATGGTTCGGGCCGGAAAGTGCGTTTCGAACCGTCATAAACTTCTCCAGAACGACGGGAATATCGGCGGCCGCAAATTCATAAAGGCGCAAGTTGAGGGTGATGGTGGCGCCCGCCGTTAGCGCCATTCCTCGGTCTGGACTTGCACTGAAACCGATAAACTCAGGTTTGCGCTCGCGGACCCCCGGTGCGCTTACGACGATCGTAGCGCGCTTGCGGTCGCTGGATTCCTCGATGGAGAAGGCGCTGTCAAGGATTTCGCCGTCCGACTTCCGTAGGTAATCCCCATTATCGCTGCGCCCCGCCTGTTCGGCCAGCAGAATAAAGCCTCGCTTGGCCTTCTTGTCAAACATGCAGACGGCGGGGGTTGCGGCGTTGGAGGCGTTCACTTCCAGCTTGGAGGGAACGTCCTTCTCAAGAGCAAGGCAGGGCACGCTTCCATGGGTCAGGGGTAGATCCTTGCGATAGTAGTCTTGAGCGTCGAGCCCCTCCGCGTATCCCCGGTTCACGATGCGGTTGCGGTTTCCGTTATAAACGGACGCGGGAATCATCACGTAATTGCCCGTGCTCCAGTCGGAGAAGTCGAAGGCGGCGGCGATACCGGAGGCAGGTTCCTCGCCTTCCTGAAGCGTTGCCGTAACCGTCAGATCCCGGGCATCGGAGACGCCGGGAACAGGATGGACGCGTACGGAAACGGCCCACTTTGAGCTCCCAAACTGAAGCTTCCCACCAGGTAAGGAGCGGCTAGCCTGCAAGCTCGACCCTTCATACCGACAAAGCACCGGGCGAAACTTCGCCCGGAGCTTCCCGAGGAAGCCGTCGACTGCAGGAATCGGAGCGTCCAGAGCCGAGGCGCCTTTGACGGGTAGCCAAGTTCCGGCCGACGCATCGTCTGCGTAAAGCGTGCAAGGCATGAGCGCTGAGAGCGCGACCAAAACGGTTGGGTAAATACGATTCAACGCCACCTCCAATCAACCCTTGATCTTGAACGACTTATCCGCCAGCCAAACGGTGAGGTCGAAACCAACCGGGGTTTTCGCCAAGGGACGGACCTCAATCTGCGACTCGCCCCGCGGAAGCCGCGCCGTCTGGCCACTGCCCAGGTCGGCGAGCTTCTTACGAAACTTGTCGGCTAGATAGAGATCGGACCCTTTGCCGATGACGAACTGGCCGGCTTCTACTCTCTGCTTGTATTCAATTTTGAGGCCTTCCGGCAACGTGAGGGAACAGCCATCGATAGGCCCAGCAAATCGAATCGAAAACTGGAGAGGTTGGGCGTCAAGGGAGTTGTTGAGGGTGGCCAACTTTCCGCTGGCGTCCGCTTCCTGGGTGACTCGAACCTCTTTGATCGGAGTCAACGAGTAAGAGCGCTTGCCGGTCTGTTCCAAATGGAACTTATAGCCCAGGTCTCGAAGCCTTGTCTTGATCGCATCGTTGAAGACTCCGGATTCGCGCGCATCCTCCCAGGTTCGGAAAGCTTTGAAGATCGCCTGCTTCTCGCCGCTCTTTTCTACGGCGTCTTCGCTAAGTCCAAGAACAAACGTCGAGTTCCATCCGATCGATTTCGCCTGGACGTTCTCCGCGTCGTAGACCGACCAGTCGCTCTGATAGTTTTGGCAGCCCAGGGTCGGAGGGAAATAGCTGTTTCCAAAGCCGTATCGGATGTCCTTCCCCTCAATTCCCCACTTGTTGAGGATCGGGTCAAACATGTTGTTGCCCCCTCCGACGTCGCACACGCTCATGTACTCCCAGCCTCCCGCGAAAACGCACGATCCCATCACGCGAGGGGCCAAGCCGCCGGTGAGCTTGGCGTAGGTTTCAAAGAACCGGCGAAAGAAGCGGCGAACTCCAAAGTAGCCTTGGCTTTGGTAGAGGGTGCTTTCCAAGCCGTCAAAGTCGATGTACCGCATCCCATTCTCGCTCATCACGGTGGCGTAGTAGTCGGCGTACGCCAGCATGAGGTCCATGTCCGGGCAGAAGCCGTCATAGCAGTTCATCTGGAGCTTTGCGACTTCGTCGTTCGCGGCGTGCGTCTGTGCGACCGTGCCGTCGAAGCCTCGCTTGACACCCGTCAGCGTATAGGGCGCACTTTCGGAGATCCCATCGTAGTGGAGCAACTCATCGCCGATGCGGAGGGTGTTGGAACCGTCCCGCATCGGCCAGGTTCCGTCTTCCGCCAAGAACGATGGATCCGTCACCGTAAGGTCGGTGTCCGCGCTTCCGACATCTCTCGCCAATTTCGTCCGAAGCACGGTCTGGAGGTGCTTGCTCGGGTTCGGCGTGACGTCCGTGCACCGGCCCGGCTGAAGGAATAGACAGAGCGTGTGCAGTCCGTATTTGATGCCGTGGGCGTTCGTCTCGTCGGCGAACTGCCGGTAGGTCATCGCTTTTCCGCCGGAAAAACCGATGCGATTTCCCTGCCAATGATCGGCCGGGTTGGCGTAATATTCGCCCTGGCCCTCGTCGTGAACGGCCTTCATTCCCAAAGCATCGGCGTACTCGATCAGCTTATCGTGCGGCCCCGACCAACTGATGCTTGGCTTAAAGCCGGAGGGATCGTGAATCCACTTGCCATCGATCATCGGGTGCGGCAAGCCCTCCGCCAGCTCAATGTTTTCGATGGTTGACAATCCCGCCTTGTCTGGACAGGAGTAGAGGGCGATGGCCGAACCGATGTAGTCCGCATCGACGGGGTCGGTGACTTGATGGCGCGGACGAGATCCCTTGAATCCGGGCAACAGCGAATAGACGAAGGAGTAGGATTTTCGCCGATTGCGGGAATGGTAGGCCAGGGTCGACCCGAACTCCGGCTCCAGCATCGCACCGGTTCCAAAACTCAGCTGAAAGTATTCTTCGGGATGCGAATAGAAGGCGACGTCGCTCACCCCGTCCCCGCCGATGTTAAACCACTGCCCTTCCTTGAATTGCGGTGCAAGGGGGTATCGCTTTGGGTCCGGCGAGTGAACGTAGTAGCGCATGCCGTAGCATTCGCCGGGCACGGGAGGTCCAGCGATGGTGTTATCGTCGAGGCCGAGCATGCCGATGGCCCAGTCGTCGTTTCTGACCACGCCGATCAAATCGCCGATGAGCTTGGAAATCGAAGTGTGAACCGGCCCCCAGACAACATCGTCCACCGCGTCCCGGTTGGCGAGCGACACCAATTGAAACCGAAAATACCGTTCCTTACTTTGAGCTTTCAAGACGGCCACCGAGCCCTGCGGATATCTGAGCATGAGCTCTCCCTTCTTACCGTCGTACGCCGCTGATATCGGATAAACGAGTTGGTCCTTGATGTTGAGGCAGAGAAGGGGAGAAGGATGATCGACAGGGCTGTATTCGGTTCCGGAACGACGAGAAACGATGGACGTGATGAACCCACGGCCATCGATCTGGACGCGGGAGTCACGGGTTTGCAGCGAGGTGATCGGCGCACCACCCAGGAAGCCGCTCGTTGCCAGGGCACAAATCAATCCATTCAACAAGCTCTCACCACCTCTAAGAATCCTCTAGCGTTACGCGCCGGTTAGAAAGGCGTCGAGCACTCAGTCATTTTGGCGAATCCACGGCAGTGCATTGGAATAATCGTGAGAGTTCTCGAGACTTACCGGCCTTGAGAGGGTTCGCGGACGTGGATCCCGCCACCCTTTAGACCGACACATGGCCTAACATTTCGTGAAGCCCGGGTGCGAGGTAAGGCCGCCTAAAAAGTAGATGTTGTCGTGACATCTAAGATCGAAATCGGAGTGATGCCCGTCAATTTTTGATAGATTGATACAGCCTGCGCGTCCGTCATCGAACTGAGGACGTCTAGAACCACGCGAGTAGGCGACGTTCCGCCATTGATCTGATCAAGGGCCTCTTCACTGAGCAGGCCTATCTTTCTTTCTTCAGCTGCGTCGCAAAGAACTTCAAATAGCGTAGTGAGAACCCTCTTCTCGCCCTCTCGCCGGAGTGCGAGAGCGGGTGCGCCGATCGCAAAATGGAAGGTTAGCGCCTTCAGTATCGCGACCTCTTCCTCAATGCTCTCCAGCTTTTTAAAGTAAAGAACGTCGTCTTCACGCTCGAAGGAGATAAATTCACCGGCACATCGACCAATTTGAAAGCTAACCCAGACTTTCAGAACACCGACGCACTTGGAGGTAAGCCGAGACGTATTGGAGAGGGGTGGTGACGGAAGAGTCTGAAAAGATTGTGCAACAAGGTCGAACGCCCGATCAGATATCCCGTATGCATGCTCGTTGCCAGCTAACAACTCCTTGAGGCGTGGAGCGCCGATTTCTTTCAAAGCCTCAAGTGGTATTAGTCCAGCGAGAGCAAAGTCGTAAAAATCATGGGTTGAATAGGCCACGTCGTCTGCCCAGTCCATAATTTGGGCTTCGAGCGTCTGTTCTTGAGGTGGCAAACCCAACCAGATTTCTTGAAAGTCAGATTTCTCTTCCCTGAAAACGCCGTACTTGTGGGGCTTCTTGCTGTTGTCGTCCTTAAACCAAGGATATTTTATCGTCGCCCTGAGCGTAGCCGCCGTTAGGTCCAGGCCGCGTGCCTCGCCGTCCCGAACGGCAAGCTTTAGTAGAATCCGAAGTGATTGAGCGTTTCCCTCATAGCCGTCCCCTAGAACTTCCAGGGGCATGTAGGCGCCTTTGCCCAGTGCCAGATCATTCAATACATGCTCACCATTGTGGCCAAACGGCGGGTGGCCAAGATCATGGGCAAGCGCGGCGGACTCACACACATCGGGATCGATCTCGTCGATCAGGGCGCCGTGAAGGATTCGAGCTCTTTCGGCGATTCTCCTCGCGATTTGGGCGACCTCAAGCGTGTGGGTTAACCGATTGTGAAATGCATGAAGTTCGGACGGGGTTGTAACCTGGGTGACGCCGCCAAGACGCCGCAGATGGGCACTATAAAGGATGCGGTCGCGATCACGCTGGAAGGGCGTACGAACTTCGCTGCTTCGTTCAGACCTTTTGCTTAAGCGGTCAATTCGCCGAAGCATTTTCGAACCTTTCTAGCCCAGCGGCTGGCGAAGACGGACACCTTTGGGAGTTAACTCCATCTGGCCATCGTTTAGATTTTTCAACACAAACAACTCAACAACGTTGACCTCGGATATATTCAAGGCCCTTCGAATGTCCTGCACGGGCACCGCCGTATCGGCTTTGCCTTTAAGGTATTCCCAAATTTCCTTGTCTCGGTCAGCCACACCTAAATTCTACTCCTATTCCCTTGTGTGCTGATCCTTACTACGCACATTAAAGAATCTTCCCGCTAAGCTTAGTTAAGACTTCCAAGCCGTGCTGTAAGCACAACCCGCCGCCTTCACCTTCGGCGCATACTGCGGATCGAAATAGGTCTCCTTCTCCGCGCAGGCCTTCGCCAGATCCCGATTCATCTCCTGCAGCATATCCGCCGAGTAGCCCGGCCACATCTTGACCAGATGCCCGTTTCGGGCGATCAACGCGCAGTAGATCCCTCCCAACGCCTGGAAGCCGTGGATGATCTTCAGATTCTTATCCGGCACGATCGGGAACGCGGCAGAAAACTGGCTGGCAAACGACTTCGCCGCCTGCTGGTCGCCATCGATCACGCCCAGAAAATCGACCTTGCCCTTAAAACGGTCGGACAGCCGATTGAACAGCGGTTGGGCGTCGATGCTGCAAGGGCAGTCGGTCTTAATGAAGAGAATGAACTGGGGCCGATCCGCATTCTCGGGCGCGACCGTGATCGGCTTCCCTTGTTCCGTCACCGTCTTCTCCTCCGGCTCTCGCCGATTGCCCATCGCCGTCGTCTCCATCTGCATCTGCTGGGTCACCAGGTGGCGCGGCTGGTTGAGGTCGACTTCCCGGTCGTCGATCGCGAAACGGGACGCCTTGTAGATCATGAACCCACCTGAACCGGCGAGCGCGGCCGCCGCGAGCAGGATAATCGCCGCCAACTTCATCGGTCGGCGTCCTGGCGCTTATGGCCATCGATTCGGAGTAGAAGAGGAGAAAGGGAATGAGCCATTCCTATATTAGTATTCTTACGTCGATGAATGAGCCGAACGAACCCTCGTTGGAACAACAACTGTGCCAGGTGGTCGCTAAATTTCACTTTGAGCAGCAAGGCCATTCTCCAACATGCACCTCTGCTATTTTGCCATCGATGGCGGTCGTCCATAGCTGCGGCGTGTTCACGCCCACCGAAAACAAGCTTCAGAACACCCCTGAAGGCAAGAAGCTGATCCAAAGTGCCCGGCGGGAGCAACGAACCCTTACCCGTCGCGACATCGAACGGCAGGTGGCACGGATCCTCAACCGCGAGGTGAAAAGCAGCTTTTACGATTTGGACGTTCGAACCGGAGAACAGATCGAGATCTACATGCTCGGCCCATCCAATGCGTAGTCTTCGTACCCAACTCCTCGCCAGCCACCTCCTTCTCGTCCTCCTGATGGCCGCAGTGATGGGGTCCGCCATCGTCAGTCTTCGCGGCATCGAGGCTAACTTCGGCCGCGACCGGATCGGAAACTCCCGAGCCTCTCGGGGCGCCCAGCTCATGGACAACGCCCTCGATGAGCAGCGGAGCGCGTTCTGGATGCTCATGGCGGGCGGGCTCGCCGATGCTCAACAAACCTACAAAGACAGTTGGACCGAATTTGAAAGCGGCGTCGGGCTAACCCAAAGCCCGGGTATCGATCCCACGGTGTCGGCTTCCGCCGAACAACTGATCGAAGGCGCGAACAGCTACCGAAAGGTCGCCGACCGGCTGTTTAACGCCAACCGCCTTTCGCTTCAACCCGGGACTCAGCAGACCGTCAAGGATTTTCTGGAACCCAAGATCTCAGATCTAAGAAGCCAGGCCACCAGCGTCGAAGAGGCGGCCCGAAAGGCCTCCACCGAAGACAGCCAGGAGGCGAAGGATGCATCCGATGCGACGATCGCCAGGGCAGGCTGGGTCACCCTCATCGGCGTCTTCGTCGCCTTCGGCCTGGGAACCAGGCTGGTTAGAGCCGCGATCTCCCCTCTGGCCAAGCTGGTGACGCGGGCGGAAAAGATTGCGGAAGGCGATCTCAGCCCTCAGCCCAAGACCAATCGGCAAGACGAGATCGGCGCGTTAAGCAACGCGATCGAAACGATGACCGATCGAATTCGAGAGGTCCGAGCCATCGCCCGCAAGCGGTTGCGCCGGGCCGAACAGATGTCGGACGCCGCGCTGGAGCACCTCTACGATCCCGTCATCGTCCTCGACCAAAAAGCCCGGATCGTTCACCTCAACCAGGCCGCCGAAGATCTTCTCGGCAAGATCCCGGAAGAGTCGAAAATCTCCGTCAAAGAGCACATCAAGGACCGCCGGTTGGCAAAGGCCCTCTGGACCGCTGCCACCTCGCGAAAAATCGCCGCGTGCGATGACGAGATGGAATCGTTCCTCTTGGATAGCAACGGTCAACGCAAAATCTACCGGTTTCGCGCCACTTCCATGAAGGATGAGGACGGCGTTCC
>JAOTRH010214460.1:0-10763 GCA_034768845.1 Heliamphora exappendiculata | reverse complement strand
TAGAATAAAATCAAATCAGAATAAAATCAATCTAATCAATCTAATATTCTAATCAATCTAAATTTAATATTCTAACACGTACAAACCTTAAAGGCACATCAGCCTATATTATTATAAACCCTATACATAAAGAATTTTTAGTGAGCTCCTAATTACACCCCAACCCGTTTACATATAGACCAAAATAATATAATGAATACGAGCTTAGCAGAATACAATATACCTAGCCCAATAATATTTTGTTGGGATCTAAACACCAATTCCCGAACGCAAATAGAAATAAAAATCATACGCACACCAAAGAAAAAATCGCGCAAAAATTTACGTGGTTCGGCCCACACCGGCCTACGTCCACGAGCGAAAGAAAAAATATTTCATTACAGCAAATGTGAAAAAGTACAGCACTTGTCTCTCTTCTCTCTACCAACTAACCTCTCAGATTTTCTGTCTACTCTCAAATCCTAGGGCTTCACTTGTGTCTTACTTATAAACACACGTGAAAATCTTAAAAGCCAATCAGCCTATTTTATTATAGATCCTATATATAAAGAATTTTTAGTGAGTTCCTAATTCTACTCCAATCCAATTACATATAGACCAAAATAATATAATGAATACAGACCTTGTAGAATACAAGACACCGAACCCAACAATCTCCACATTGGTTTGAATTCTGCAAATTACCCTTAAAATAATCAGCGTCGATGTCAATTCCTTCAATATAGAACACAAACAAACATTTATCATATAGATCATACCATACATGCATGTACATGGTAGTGCTGGTAAACATTGGGAGAATACGAAACAAGGAACATTACATCCACCTTAATTAGGTATGTAGTCATACAAAACAAGGAATTCATATTGGCAGCTATACACAAGGAGTTCATAACCTTCCCATATTGGTTTATAATAACATGATATTTTACTTGAACAGGCTAACCACTAGCACATATACAAAACAAATGAAAAAAGCATCCATCAAATGCCTCATTACACGAGGGATTGTTCCTTGACTTCAACCTTCACGAGGAGAACAACAGGGACAACTTGATCTCCAATGACTGTTTGTGCGCATCAAGGGGAATCGTACGGTTGACTAATCAGATTGTACCATGCAAAGAATTGGCACTTGTTCTTACTTTTAGGATAAGCACAGTACAAGCGACCCTTGCTGGGTTTATTATACTTGACAATTCGTACGTCATCCCTTAACCCGCAAGTACAATGTCTTGGTACGTATCGTAAGTTCATGGTGCAAAACCCACTGCCAGTTGTGCCACTTGATGACGACACGGTAGGAAACTACGATAGCATAAATTGGATTCACTTTAAGTAAGACATAAGTTATCAGTACTGTGCTACCTTCATTTAGCGTAGCAATAAATTTTGAAATGTAAAAAGTTTGGGTTCATAATGTAATAGAAATAAGGTTCATAAAAATAACATAGTTGTCGGTGATCGTGTTGAGTGATGGAGCTGAGTAGAGCCGCGAGTATCTAATTAGAACAAACCATAAGTAGTTGAGCGAACCGAGCCGGTCACAACATGAATGTCCTAACTCAGTGATCGGTCTCTTTTTAACTTTTTATTTTTTAGCCAAAAAATAAAAATAAAATTAAAGTTGATCATTTAGTAAATTTACTCTTTAGAAATTATATGATCCCAAAAATGGATTTCCAAAATTTTGTGACGTTAACGTGTTGTTCATGGAAAAAAAAATGCATGTTCTTAACGTTAAACCCATGTATTTTGGATAAGCTTTTGGGATTCCCAAATTATTACAACTCTATTTAACGTTAAAACCATGTGTTCTGGATAAGTTTTGAGGATCCTAAAATTACTATAAGTCTTTTAGCTAACAAGAATACCGTTAGAAATCATTTTTGTACCTGGACCACCTTTCCCGAGATATTGTCTTAAGGGTGAGATTTTCTTAGGCAATGATCTCGCTATTAGCCTTTATCAGCCCATTCTTTTATGGGCCTAAACTCTTCATGGGTTACTCTCCTGTGGTGGTCCGAACTCTTCATGAGCTTTACCCTTTCGGGGTTCTTAGGCTTGATATTTTGTCTACCTTTAAATACATATTAAAAATAATTTGTAATATATAAACTCAATTTTATTTTTTGATTGATTAGTCATTTGTATTAGGATGTGTAGAAAAAAAATTTAGTTTTTAACTTTTTAGTTTTAAATTTTGGGCTAGAAATTAATCTATTTTGTTTTTGTTTTTTTGTACATCTTTAATGAAAAAGTTAAAAATACAAATTTTAAGCTAGTTACCAATTAGGTCCAAGAAAATTGTGAATAAAAAATTAATCTCTTTTCCTCCCAAGGTACAAGACGGACAAACAAATAATAAATGAAAATATTTTTTCCTATATGTTTCTTAATTAGTTTCAACAGGCCCTTTTTTGAGATTTTCTTTAATTTATTTTATGATTTTTTTTTTGTAATTGTTTTAAGAGATGGAAAGGAAAATGGACTGCAGATATGAGAAATTTATTAAAGTCATTTATTTAGTCAATAATTGACCAGTAGAGATTACGTTTTCAATATATGAGAATTCTGTCGTTATTTTGTAATTTGAGAAGATCAAATTAATGTTAATTTGTTAAAAATAAGCTATTGATATTAACAAGTGCAAATTTTCAAAATTTGTCGATCGACAAGAATTATTCAAGGTTTAAAAAGGTTTTGCATTTCGTAGTCATAAAAGTATTTTTCATATTAAAATTTTACAAAACAAATAGAACTTCAATGAAACAGATCAAACTTTTTACACAATGCACTAGTTTTTGCTAGTTGATTTCTGGTGTTATTGAACCAGCCACACAGATACTTCTTCATTGCACTTAGCATTATTAAAATTACAAAAATTCTTCTATGAAAGTTTCCTAGGTCAATTGTAGAGCATTAGGAGCACGGTTTCAAGTTTCTACGAGGGCACACTTTTAATTTAAGAGGATAAATATTTTTTTAAAAAAAAATAGGATTGGTTTTAAGTTTAAAGGGGGTTGAGTTTAACTTGGACCAACCCACTTGAGACCTAATGAGCTTTAAGAGAAAGGTCCAAATATATAAGCCAAGAGGAGAAAAACCAAGATAACAAGCCATACATGATCGAACAATACACGGTCGGATGGATTACCGGCATGACATCAGTTCTGTGACCGAACTCCAAATATTAATGAGGGTAGCTTGGCCTATCAAAAAGTATTAATGACGATTAGATCAAGGCCATACGTTCAACGCACAATATTCAGTTCACGCCATATGGGCTTAACCCAACCGCTCGCAAGGTAAATTATATGACGGGACTATCCCATCATGGATTCTAGAAAGAAGGTACTGTTTTCGCCCCTATAAAATGGTGATGAAACCCAAAGCTTGAGGTTTTGAACTCTCTTAGCCAAAACTCTATCTATTTGGTTATTTATCTCTATAAGCCCACTGCTAATTTGATTGTCAGAATGGCTTTTGGCATTCGTCATCGGCCAGCTCACATGTGACATCTTATATAGATCAGCCAAGCCATTAAAGGGTTTGTTTGGCGGGATCTGACCCACGTTATAATAAATTTTACAGTTCAACTCCCGTACATTGGACGCTGTCTATGAAAAACCAGCAGAACCTTATTACAGCCCCCCCATGGTGACCCCGTCAGAGGTGGTATCCATTTTTTATGATCGTGTTTAACAAAACTCCAAAGAAAGATGTTAATTTTATTAACACTCAAGACGAGCGGAGAAAAGGCCTCATTGTGAAACCGCGATATCCTTTGAACATGATCTCGTCAAGAAAGCAACTCTTCGAGCTATGGGGGGAAGAGATATTGAGCTCAGATTATTCCTAAAAACCAAAGAGTAGGAACCACCAATTCCTGCCAACAGTCCTCATCACGGCAAATCTAGGTCCACTAGACACAAACCCAAAAGTCCTGCATCAAAAAAATCGAAAAGGGATCTTGAAGTTGGACGTATAGTAATGGGGTTCACAACACTCCAGCTGAGTTCGATGGACAAATGGAGTAACTACACTCCCAGGAAAGCATGACATGACCAAAATCCGCCCTGAAAATAGTGAAAAGTCTAGGTCAACTATTCATGCGAGCACTGACATGCGAGAGTGGTTGTCTAAGAAACAAGCACGCCCACCAATGTCGAGCTACCAAGAGATGTTGGTAATGTTCCCATTTGCTGAGCACGTGGAGATGCCAGAACCCCCTAGAAGTTTTGCCTTGACAAAATTTAACTCCAACAATGGACATTCGGACCCTCACTCCCACATTAGTCATTACAGACAAATGACAACTCTATAGAGTGGCAACAATGCTCTTATGTGCAAAGTCTTCCCCTCAAGCTTGGGAGAAGCTGAGTTGAGATGGTTTGATTAACTACCCCTGATCAATAGTAAGCTGACAAAGACCATTCAAAGTGGTTAGTTGCTCAGTTTGTTACCAACACGAAGATACCCATGGAAATTGACTCTTTGGTTGCACTGAGAAATGGAAAGAATCAGTCTCCACGAGAGTACACAGGGAGGTACTGTGAGACATAGATATCGAAAACTACAACGAGAAATTTGTTATTGTGTCATTCAAGCATGTCCTGCCTCCTTGACCAAGAAGCTGCCCAAAGATATATCGGCACTTATGAGCAGGGTAGAATAGTATATCAGGGCTAAAGAGGACGTCGGACATAGGGAGGGTGGGGAACCCAGCTCCAACTCAGTAGAACCAAGTAAAAAAATGAAGATAGACAACTAAAAGGCTCTGATTAGATTGGGCATCGAGCCATCCAATCCCCAAGAAGAAGACAATACGATCTTCAAAGATCCTATCTATATTTTACTTGGTTAGTGAGGATGTCCGAAGAGATTATTAATATGATAATTAAAAAAATGGATAAAGTGGAGGTGCTCGTATTACAAATAAAGGGGGCACAAAACAAAGGAATGCAAGGCGCTTAAGCGACACTTGGAAGATTTGGTAAAGAAAGGCATTTAGGAGAGTTTGTAGATGAAGACACTACCAAAGATAGGTTAGCTGAAGCTCCTCAAGCTGAGCAAGGGCCGAGGCTAGCCAATCACGGAGTTATTCACATTATACACAACCTATTAGACCGACGACAAAAGAATGTGATCCAGGCGCAAATGCAGCGATTAAGCCACATGAAAGAAGTGATGAAAGTCAAAGCCAACAGTAAGATAGCGAAGGCCAAGTCACAATCCGAGCAAATTTCATTTATTGAAGAACATTCAGATATGGTGCAACACCCTTACAACGATGCCTTGGTATTTTTTAGATCTTCTTGGATTCAATATCAAGAGGATACTTGTTGATCAGGAAAGCTCGGCTGAAATTATGTACTATGACCTTTTCAATATGCCCGATCTCAACAAGCAGGATTTGACAGCAGCAATCACCCCACTCGTTGGATTCTATTCACAGCTAATATGGCCTTTCAGGTGAATCATGGTGCCGATCCGGTCAAGGGGGCCGAGGTTTGTAGAATGATTAGTCATCATGCTAAGTTTTTTAAAGCTGGTGTCCTACTTTTTAAACGAAAGATATTCTTATGACAATTTTGGCCCAAAACTAGCCGAATAAGAAATGGAGAAATAGCAACCCCGATGGATTTAGACCTCGCTGGCGGACCAGTGCTTAGCGTCATCAACAAGCGCCTCCGTGCCCTCCGTAAGAAGTACAATCGAATCCTCCAATTTGAAGACTCCAAGGAAAGTCCATCAAAAAGGAGCAAGATGACAACTTTCGCTCCAAGCCCTCTGTCTCCACCTCATTGACGAGCTCGAGAAGCTCCACTAGCCCCTCGCCATCGCTGACAAAATCAGCCTCACTTTCTAACACCACCGGGTTTTTGCCTCACCATCTTTCACCTTTGTTGATTCATATGCTAAGAACGATGAAGAAATAGTGCAAAATATTGTCGAGATTGACCTAAAGTCGGCCTGGAGCTTGTAATAGTAGAGGATCTCCTGAACCTGCTCTACTTCGGGAGTATATTTGATATGAAGAGTTAGAACAATTTCGCTTCTACAATGCTAGGGGAATTTTTTAGTTGGAATTTCTCTATTACGATTGAGAAATTTCTTATTACAAGTTTTTTTTGTCAAAATAAGACAATTTCTCAATTGAAATTTATTGAAATAGAGAAAATTCTCAATTAGAATTTTTCGATTACTTTGTGTTTGAATGGAATTTCTGGGCGTATTAAGTATAATAATATAAAATGAGACCTGATTTTAAAAAAATTTACAATGGAACTAATTTTTCTACAAATCTTACATATAAAACATCTATTTAAAACTCTAAAAATCCAATGAAAACATTAATTTATATATTAATACTCTTATTTGATAATTTATTTACTATCAATGGCAACTATATATAATTATTACAATTAACTATAAAAAAAACAATAATGCTTAATTTGAACAAAAAAAATTAATAGTTTGCTCAATTGATTAACTTTTGAAAAGTTAATTTAACAAATAACCTACTTTAAATATAATTTAATTTTTAACGATATAAAAAAACTAACTTCTAAGTTAAAAGTTGCCAATTATTGGGTGTATTTGCTAAAACTTCATGTTACTTTATCAATAAGGTACAATTTATTTTAAACACCTAAAAATTCTGTTACAAATTTTAATTAATTTTTTTTATTACAAATTATAATTCTTATTAAATACTTACAAATTCTGTTACAAATTATAATATATAAATTATTAATTTCAGTAATGTCAAACACCACCATTCTCTTACTCATTATGAAGGTTGATAAGATCATACAAGCTTTATTTTTTTACTCATTTATAAGTTGTGTTTGATATATCTAAAATTATGAAACTGCATATTATAATTTAAAAATATTATTCATGTAAATATTTATTAAAATTATAATGTTATAATTTTAAATAATAAAATTTTTATTTATTAATTTAAAATAAAAAATTATAAATCTATACATATATAAAAGGAATTCATGAGTTATCGTGACAGGATTTTAAGCATTTGGATTTCCTTTATTGCTCACAAATTATTTGTCACTTTTTAATTAATTTATAATAAATTTATAAATTAATTGGCACATCGTTAACTACTTTTCAATTTTTAAAATTTTAAAAAATAATTATATACATATATATGCCACACTTCTAATAAATAAATAAATATAAATATATATATATAACCACACTTATCTAATTTTCTAAATTTTTATGTACCTATAAAGTAAAAATTATAGCTTTCACCATAACAAACAACCCACAAAGCAAGCTCATGGGATCGTGTAAATCATAGCTGAAACCGATAGGATCGTGCAAAATCATAGTCATTAGGAAGGCCAATAGGATCTTACAAATCAAGCTACGGTACTATTAATTTCACCTAATGACTAATTATTCAGTAGTGGTTCATTTTTTCAATAACATAAACTTATTTGAATAAAATAATATCTAATTTATTTTTATTAAATAGACAAGAAATGAACCCTAAAAATAGGATTAATTTGAGTTGAGTCCTATTTTTAAAAATTAATTAGGGATAAGTCCTAATCACATTTTATATATTCCATTAAATCCAATGTTAAAAATATATTTGACTTTTTAGACAAATTTGCCCCTACTACGAATAATATATATATATATATATGTGGACATAGATATAGTTATTTTTGACATTATTAAAAATATTTTAATTTGAGTAAAAATTTTTGTCTAGAATAATTTTATTGAATCTTCCTAAATCAGTCACTTGCTGATTGCAACATAATTATCTTGTTCCGCCCTATTACCATACTTAGTTAAGAATGACAATTCTCCTGCCCACCCTGCACATTCTCGACTAGTTTTGTTTTTTGGTTTGAATTTTTTTTAATTTCAAATAACATGTGGGATTGGAACTGGAACTATAGTTTCTTTTTCACCTTTATTTTTCTTGCTCGACTCTTAATTATTTAAAATATATATAAATAAAGTTTATTTTTAAAAGTATAAAAGGCTAAAACATAAAATATTATATTTTAAATGTTAATAATTCATTATTTTTATTTTTTATTTACTATATTATTTTTACCATTAATTAATGTCACCAACTTAAATCTTATAAATTATTTTCAATACATTTCTCTTCTCATTTCGTTTCCATCTTTTGTCTCACTTTCTCTTTTCATTCCTGTCCTATAAAAACAAAACAAGAATGAGACAAGTGGTCCTATTTATGCTAATTTTGATAATTTTTGCTTAATTTTGTTTTTAAAATTTTTTTTACTTTTTTGAACCGTCTCGATAAAATAAACAAAAAAATAAACTTGCACCAGAGCTATCTTCCTAAAAATTGTTCTCAATGTCTCATTACTTGATAATATAGAATTACCGAAATGTCTCAGTTCCACTAATAATGCATTTAGTGATAATGCATTGTATCATTTTCTGCATGAGTAAACAGATCACAATATAAGCACTTCTACAAAAATTGAGAAACAAGAAGGTTTTCATTTTCTGGTAATGCGTTGTCTCATTTTCTAAAATTACATTTGTCTCTTTTATCCGAGATTATGTAATGGTTCATTTAGTGACCACTCCAGCCAAGAAAAAATGATTCTCATTTTCTGCAACATGAGAACTTGTAAAAAAAAAGTGAAACAATAATGACCGTGTTTGGAATTGTTAAAACTAATAGTTTATAAATTATAGTTTACAATAGAAATTGTGAGCGTTCAGTAAAAATTATAGATTGTAATTGAAATAAATAATAATAATTATAACTTGTAGCAAAAATTGTAAGTATTTAAAATAGATTATAACTTATAGAAAAAAATAATAACAAAAAATTAAAAATTAATAATTCTAGTTTTTCCAAACCCCTCAATAGAGTGCTCAATTTTTCTGTATAAAGTACTCATATCATCATTTTCACATCGCATTAAAACATATTCATTTACTCTCATTTAGTGAATTACACATTTAAGTAAATCTAATCTATTTATTTTTTAACTCAAAACCATTCCAAAAATTTTTTATGTGATTGTAATTTTTCTATTAATTTCCTTCCCGACAAAAACAAAACTAAATTGCCGAAGAGACAACGACCTTCAATGGAAGAAGAAGAGCATGAAGCCTCATGAATGGCTTCGTTATGTTCGTGGAGAACGGCGACAAAGTTTGAGGAACGTACAGAGTTGAAGTCGAGGCACTGACAAACCTGTCGAAGGTCACACAAAGACTCAAAGTTCTCATAGAAATGGAGAGGTTGGGTTTGGTTGCCCCGGCAGGTCTTGATGAGCTCTGTCACGGAAATTTAATTGATTCCTACAGATAATTTTCACAGAATGAGAGTATTTTTAAAACCAAAAATGTTAAATAGGACTTTTGGTGAAACTAAATTTCGGTGGGATTCATCCAAAATAATAATAATAATAATCTAAATTTCGGTGGGATTCATCCAAAATAATAATAATAATAATTCAAATAGCTTTAAGACAAAATGATCCAAAAAAATAACTCACTTAAAATGTGTCGGTGCTTAAAAATACTTTAAACGTAATTTAATTATGAAATTATTTTTAAATAAAAAACAATTTTTTAAGTATTAAAGGATATATTTTAGATGTTTTCATTATTTATTCTTGATTTAAATCAATAGTAACAAAAAAAGATGTATATAAATTAAAAAATCTATAAAATTAACTATTTTTTAAGACATCATATATATATATTACAAGAAAGAAAAAAAATTGAATTTAAAATAAAGAGAAAAATGTGTTTAAAAGGAAGAAAAAGAGAATTTGAATTAGAATGAAGAAAGAGACGTGCTTAGTCAGAGAAAAAAAATATAGGTGATATGTAGAACGCAGGTTACGTAGAAGGCCAATATTATGAATTTAAACAAAAGTAAAAATTTATTTTTTTATATAATCAATTAATTTCAAAAAATAGTTAAAAAATAATTTACTAAACCAGTATTTTAAATTTAAATAAATTTCTAAAAAATTAATTTACTAAACAATTATTTTAATTTAAATAAAAAAAATTTAAAAAAATAAAAAATAAAAAATAATCTTTTAAAGTAGAAGTAAGAGTGTGGGAGCCTGCCGTCACAGCAAGATGCTGTGAGGGCATTTTAGATTTTAATTTTGTTTTTATAATTTAATTAAAATTATTTATTATTTTATATTTAATGAGTAGTTAATTTGTTTAAATAATTAAGTTAATTGAATATCGTTCATTGTATAATTGAAATATATTTGGTTTTAAATAAAATAACTAATTATTTATAAGATTTTTAAATTAAAATATAAGTTAAATGTACACCGATCATAATACTGTTGATATCCAATTGAACTAATTTTTTATAAAAATTAATTATTTATTAAATATAAAATAATAAGTAATTTTAATTAAATTATAAAATTAAAATTAAAATGCAAGATGCGCTCACAGCATCTGCCGTGACCCAAGTCACGGCAGGGTCCCTCCCTCCGAGCATGATATGGTGCTTACACCTGATCATTCCTCTTCCAGCAGCAGACGCATACGGCCACGTCCCCGTCCCCGTCCCCGTCCCCGTTGGCCGTTGCCCACTGGCCACTGCGCACTGCTCACTATCCGCTTCAGAGAGAGAGAGAGAGAGAACACTTGATTATTCGCGCTGCATTCTGATTGTTGGAATCTGTGAATTTCATTGGCCATGGAAATCCAGATTTCAAGAGCAGATTCAATTACAATTGGATTGG
>JAOTRH010214449.1:0-41683 GCA_034768845.1 Heliamphora exappendiculata | reverse complement strand
TAAATTAAATACTAAAAATATGATTTTCAATATACCAACCCTAACAATCTCCCACTTATACTCAAAATTATGCTGCCATACATCTGACTCCCTTGCCCTCTACATGACTACCAAAAATTTTAGCCGGTAAGCTCTTTGTAAAAGGATCTACAAGGTTGTCTCCTCATACAATCATGGTCACAGCAACATCACCTCCCTTCAATGTCTTACTTTTCTTATGGACCATTGGCTCATTCGAGTTTACAATCGCTCTGCTATTGTCACAGTAAAGTTTAATAGATGGCTGAACTGAATGTACCACATCTAGATCTAACAGGAAGTTCCTGAGCTAAATGGCTTCCTTGGTTGCTTCAGAAGCTGCCATATACTCGACCTCTATGGTGGAATCAGCAATGCAGGACAGCTTGATACTCCTCCAACTTATAGCTCCTCCTCCTAAGGTAAACACATATCCTGAGATAGACTTACGAGAATCCCTGTCAGATTGGAAATCTGAGTCTGTGTACCCCAAAGGTACTAGACTGTCTGCCTGGTAAACTAACATACAATCCTTAATCCTTTTCAGGTACTTGATTATATATTTTTTTTACCGTAGTCCAATACTCCTGCCCTAAGTTAGACTGATATCTGCTAATCATGCCAACGACAAAGCAGATGTAGGGTCTAATGTAAAGCATAGCATACATGAGGCTTCCTACTGTCGAAGCATAAGGAATCGGTTTTATCGTCTCTATCTCATCAGGTGTCTTAGGACACTGATCCTTGGATAGAGTGATTCCATACCTGAAAGGGAGAAACCATTTCTTGAAATCCTGCATGCTAAAATGAGCAAGGATATCATCGATATACTTTGCTTGTGATAAGCGCAACATCTTTTGTTTTTGATCTCACGGAAGCTTAATCCCAAGGATGTGACTGGCTTCTACTAAGTCCTTCATATCAAACTGCCCAGATAATCATACTTTAACCGTAGATAATGCCCCCACATCGTTTCTGATGAGCAAGATATCGTTTACATAAAGTATTAGGAAGATCACCATGCTTCTATCACGCTTCTTGTACACACAGAACTCATTCAAATTTTGATCAAAATCATAAGACTTTATTGCTTGATCAAACCGAGTGTTCTAAGACCTCGATACCTGCTTAAGTTCATAAATAGATCTCTTAAGTTTGCACAATCATGTGCTCCTGGCCCTTTTGTAATGAATCCGTCTGGTTGTATCATGTAGATACATTTATCAAGAATTCCGTTAAGAAAAGTTGTCTTGACGTCTATTTGCCAAATTTCGTAATCGAAATGAGTGCAATAGATAAGAGAATCCGAATAGACTTAAGCATGGCTACCAGAAAAAAGGTTTCGTCATAATCGATCCCTTCTTCTGAGTAAACCCTTTAGCAACAAGCCTAACTTTGAAGGTTTCAACCTTCCTGTCTACTCCTCACTTTCTCTTGTAGGATCCACTTGCATCCAATGGGTTTTATCCATTCGGGTGGTTCTACAAGTTCCCAGACCTTATTGAAATACATTGATTCAATCTCTGAATTCATACCCCTTTGCCAAAGATCTGCATCTTTGTCTAGTAGTGCTTCATTGTAGTTACAAGGCTTAGTATCAAGTTCTGCCAGGATCTTGTCAAACGAATCTCCGAAGAACATATACCAATCAGGTTGATGTACAACCCTCCCACTACGACGAGGCACTACCTATGTCTGTGTACTAGTAGCAACAAACGATGCAGAATCTGAATCCTGTGCATCAGCATCCCGTTCTCTATTTCCACCTGTCCCGATAATCTCCCACTACAACGAGGTAATGAAATATCAGTAACTTGTGGTTCTTCTTCCGTTCTACTGGTATTTTCTCTAAGTTCTTCTAGAATAATTTTGCTATTCGGCTTGTGATTCATAATATAATTCTCTTCCAAGAATTGGGCATTAGTGCTAACAACAACCTTTTGATCCTTAAGATTATAAAATAGACTACCCTTCGTTCCCTTGGGATACCTCACAAAGAAATAGACTTCCGTCCTTGGTTCCAACTTACCCGCATTCCCTTTTAGCACATGTGCTAAACACTCCCAAATTCGAACGTGTTTCAGACTAGGTTTACGCCCAGTCCACAATTCTATGGGAGTAGAAGGTACTGACTTATAAGGTACCATGTTCAGAATGTAAGCCGTTGTCCCTAAAGCGAGTCCCCAAAACGAATCTGGTAAACCTGAATAACTCATCATTGACCTTACCATCTCTATAAGAGTCCTATTTCTTCTTTCTGCTACACCATTCTGCTGTGGAGTGCTAGGTGCAGTCAACTGGGATGTAATCCCCAATGATGACAAGTAGTCCTTAAACTCTCTAAAGAGGTATTTTCCACCATAACCGGATTGTAGTGATTTGATACTTTTACCCAGGCGCTTCTCCGCCTCCGCTTTGAATTCTTTAAATTTCTCAAAGCATTCAGACTTTTGGTAAGATGACCAAGAGACTGTTTTCAGCCATAAGACTTTATAGCTTGTTCAAACCGAGTGTTCCAAAACCTCGATGTCTGCTTAAGTCCATAAATGGATATCTTAAGCTTACACAACATGTGTTCCTTGCCATTTGTAACGAATTCGTCTAGTTGTATTATATAGATACACTCGTCAAGGCTTCCGTTAAGAAAAGTTGTCTTGATGTCCATTTTTTAGATTTCGTAATCGAAATGTGCGGCAATGGATAAGAGAATTCGGATGGACTTAAGCATGGCTACTGGCGAAAAGGTTTCCTCATAGTCAATCCCTTCTTTCCGAGTAATAAGCCTAGCTTTAAAGGTTTCAACGTTCCCGTCTGCTCCTTTCTTCCTCTTGTAGATCCACTTTCATCCAATAGATTTTGTCTCTTCGGGTGGTTCTACAAGTTCTCATATCTGATTAGAATACATAGATTCCATCTCTGAATTCATTGCCCTTTGCCAAAGATTTACATCTTTGTCTTTTAGTGCTTCATTGTAGTTACAGGGCTTAGTATCTAGTTCTGCCAGGATCTTGTCAAACGACTTTCTGAAGAACATATACCAATCAGGTTGATGAATAACCCTCCCACTACGACGAGGCACTACCTGTGTCTGTGTACTAGTAGTAATAGGCTGTACAGAATCTGAACCCTATGCATCAGCATCCTGTTCTTGATTTGCACCTGTCCCGATAATTCTCCCACTACGACGAGGTAATAGAATATTAGTGACTTGTGGTTCCTCTTCCATTCTACTGGTATTTTCTCTCAGTTATTCTAGAATTATTTTGCTATTGGGCCTGTTATCCATAATATAATTCTCTTCCAAAAATTGGGCATTGGTGCTAACAATAACTTTCTGATCCTTAGGATTATAAAATAAACCACCCTTCATTCCCTCGGGATACCCCACAATGAAATAGACTTCTGTCTTCGGTTTCAATATACCCGCGTTCCCTTTCAGCACATGTGCTGGATACCCCCAAATTTGAATGTGTTTCAGACTAGGCTTACGCTTGGTCCACAATTCTAAGGGAGTAGAAGGTACTGACTTAGAAGGTACCATATTCATAATGTAAGCCACTGTCTCTAAAGCGAGTCCCCAAAATGAATCTGGTAAACTTGAATAACTCATCATTGACCTTACCATCTTCATAAGAATCCTATTCTTTCTTTCTGCTACACCATTCTAATGTGGAGTGTCAGGTGCAGTCAACTGTGATATAATCCCCTCTGATGACAAGTAGTCCTTAAACTCTCTAAAGAGGTATTTCCTACCACGATCGGATCATAGTGATTTGATACTTTTACCCTGACGCTTCTCTACCTCCGTCTTGAATTCTTTGAATTTCTTAAAATATTTAGACTTACGGTGCATCAGTTAAATGTATCCATACCTTGAGTAGTCATCAATAAAACTGACGAAATACTCAAAGCCACCTCTAGCTCGGATTATCATAGGACCGCACACATCAGAATGAACCAGCTCCAACGGTTCTTTAGCTCTATAGTCTTTGGCCGAAAATGGCCTCTTCATCATTTTACCCTCTAAGCAAGATTCACAAACCAGAAGTGCCTCAGCTTCCAATGAACTCAAAGGTCCATTTGCTACCAATTTGTTTATTCTTTTTAGATTAATATGACCCAAGCGTAAGTGCCAAAGAAGCGTTTGGTTCATTAAAGAAGAAAAATTTCTCTTATATGATAATATAGATGTATTATTCGTTTCAGTTAGTTGCAGTGTATGAGAGATTGGAGTAATAATATAAAGATCATCCACTAATGTACCAAAGCACATAACCCCTTTATTATCCTTAATAACCACACAGTTATAAAAATAAATCAAATATCTGTGTTTATCCAATCCAGAAACGAAAACTAAGTTCCTTCTAATGGCAGGTACATAAAGACAATCTCTCAATATTAAAACCAGATCTCTATCAAAATTGAGAGTGACATCTCCTACTACAACTGCTGTTATATTTGTATTATTGCCTATATTATTGCCTACAACTGCTGTATTATTGCCTATATGCAGCTCATACATGTTTCCACAACCAGTGAACAAAAATTACGTTGTTTGTTCTGCTTTCTGAGAAATACTGGATATAGCTTTTTCTAGTACCGGGTCTAGTTGTAATGAAAACATCTTCCTTTCGGCTTTTTCACACTAGTCTGTGGCCCACTAACTACCCTGAAAATCGTGTCTCATTCTTTCTAAACCTTTTTCTTCTTCATACCTTTCGGCCTTGAGGAAAAATCTTTTTCTAAAACAGACGCATTTCCTGGTATTAAAGGAATACCATTTGTAGTTAAAGTTATATCCAAGTTACATTTTCAATCAACGAAATTCAGCCCCATTAGTTTGTTTTTTCTTTGAGTATTAAAGTGAGTGGGTTGAAAGTTATTTTAATCATGAAAATCACATAATTAAAAAATCGTTAATTATTATGAGCAAAATTTTAAATTCATTTTAATTTGGTTCCCTCTACCATTTTAAAATTAATTCGCCAGCAGCCTAATAACCTGAAAATAGCATGTCTCGTTAGGAGTATGTCTACTATCCTTCATAAGACTAGACAGACCAATTTTTTTTAATTTTACTATCTAGGTAACTGACCATGCCAAGTAAAATTAAATAGCTGACATAGTTTCGGTCCAATATATAATAGCAGTGACTCAGTTGGAGATGATACTATTATAGATAACTAAGTGTTAACCATCACCTAATTCAAAATTAATCGCTTCGCAATGAAACATTCAGTTGGAGAAGTAATCCACACTAACAATTATCCAGAATTATCTCTAAAGGAAGTTTGTACTAGCGATACTGCAATTAATATGTCCGTTGGGGAGGAATGCCTTACTACCGACACGCAGGATTTATTTGCATCGCCTACAAACTGATGTGGAGACCGCGAGATTTATCTGTAAATAAATTACCTCTCCCACTTAGATTCTTAAAAATATTTTTGAGGGTTATAAAAATCCGTTTAATTAAAATAAATTTATTAATTTCAAAAATTACACGATCTGAAAAAATCAACATCTTCCCGTATACACGATTTCAAAGATTCTGGTTATTAAACTATTTTTTCGTGTTTAAATGCGTAATAAATAAAATTTAATAAATACATAATTTTTTCTTTAACTTTTCAGCCAAAGTAGTAATTAAATGTATTTATTTATTTTATCTTTTGTTTCACATTTTTCAAAAAATAATAATTTATTTCGATTAAATAATTTTTTATTTAATTATTTCAAAATTCAGAATTAATTTTTACGTTTTTCTAATATATCTGATTTAAAAAAATATCTTTAAACGTGATATTTTGTAAAAAATAAAATATCTAAAATTTTTCATTTAATTAAAATTAATTAATTAAAAAAAACTTAGTTTTATTTTTCATTACAAAATATTTTAATTAAAACAAAAATTTTAAATTAATTAAATTAATAGGATAAATCAAATCAATATATATCATCCACGCAGTTAATAAAGAATTAAATGCAAAATATATAAAATAATACATCTCGATTTTATGATCTATTTAAAACTCTAAAGAGTTTCAGTCTCCTGTTAAGTGATAAGCTGCAATAATTCTATTATGAATCAACTTCCTGTGTCCAAGTTGCACCAGGACTCTTTGATATTATCTTGATAAAACATATCAATCATAAAGATCCCCAAACACAATTCCAAACAAAACCGCAGCCTTGAAAAATCGGCTGGAGTTCCCACCGAATTTACGCTGGAATTGAAAAAATTGCAGCTTTCCTTGCTGTTTGCTTTTTGTTTTTGCTGCCCAAGGCAGCGTTTGGCTGGGATTGGGCTACTGGACTTTGCTGCGGTTTGCACTGAATTTGTGCCAGAAGCTATTTCAAGCTTTGCTGCTTGCTTGCGGTTTTGCTTGAAAAACCGCTGCTTGGAAACCGCGTCCGCTGATTTGGAAAATTGCTGCTGCACTTTTGGGAATTGCCAAAAATGGCTTCATCAAAAAAACCGCCGCATGCTTTTCGCTTGGGAATTTGCTCTACTTGCAAACCGATTGGAATCCGCTTGCTTCAACAAAACATGCTATTTGCTGAGAAATTGCACAGCACTGTGTTGGAAACCGCGGATGTTTGGGTGCTGCGGACTGTTGCGCCGCTGCTTTAAAGCAGCGTTTGGCTGCTGCGGCGGCTATTTTGATTTTTTTTTATTATCCAAAAAAAATTGGAGTAAAAATAAAACTGCGAAGCAAAAAAAAATCAATCCGCCGCCACCCACCGCCGGTTGCTGCCGCCTACCACCGCCGATTGCCGTCGTCTTCGTTCTTCCATACTTGTTTTTATTTTTTCTTTCTAATAAACTAGAAAAAAAAACTTAAAAAATATAAAATATTTTACATCGAAACCTATCTCCCGTAGGCTCACATTCGATCTAAAAAAAATTAATTTATCACGGTCAACTCCTGTGATTAAAAAAAATTAATTAATCATCATCCATGCATTTAATCAAGCATGAAAATAAATGATGATGTGACACCCTATTCCCCGGGCATGTCGGGACATATGTAACTATAAATAAGGGACATATTCTAGCCGAATATTCATAAATACTTAAGATAACTATTACATCATTAACGGTTCAGAGATTGTTCAAAACACTTAATAAGTACAATCATCTAGAAAGTTTAACAAAAGTTACATTATGTCCGTGGAAAATGAACAAAAAATCGAAAATAAATATACTACATCTTCAAGCGACACTGTTAGGGTCTGCTGGCTTCTACCACTCACCCTCTTCCACAAAATCTTCTCCTTCAACGAACCCGCCTTCTTCAAATAATTCTTCGTCTTTATCTGTAGCACGAATGCCATGAGCCAGAGTCTAAAAGCAAACTTTCTAAATCGTCTAACAAACTCACAACAAGATATTTTACAATACATATCGTACAATACCCAATACAATTTAAGGCCAAAGAGACAGGCATTTTAGCATTTTTAATAGAGTAAGCATATATAGGAGCAATTGTGCAAGTGCGTGATGTAAATAAATGCAATGCAGTTGCCCAACCCATCATACATCCAGAACAATATCATGAATTCCACGCTGGAAATTATAGAGTAGACTTGATGGTATATTGATCACTTAACCTATCCTAGTTTCGTTGCGAAAGGTAAACACTCGCCTTTGCTACATGCCTCAACCATTTTACTCAATGACAACGGCGTGGGAGCAGGCCACCTAGTTTATCAACCACATTTATACGGGCCAATCGTCCCACATTAAGTACTAGGATACTCATTAAACGTCAACCTAAAGTCTAATTGATAACATGGATTTCAAAAGACACTTCACATTATTTAGAGTACCGAGATGAGGGATTTAGGACCGCCATAATTGGGCTCTTCTTCGAAGTTACCACCGCAGTGGGATTAGGTCTGCCGAACTAGGCTCTTCTCCGAATTATCCTTCAAAACATCGTGGCAATGGGGGTTAGGTCCGCTATAATTGGACTCTTCTCCGAAGTTACCACTGCAGTGGGATTAGGTTCGCCAAATTAAGCTCGTCTCCGAAATTATCCAATTTACCCGTGTTAACACCACTTCTATAATTTAACCATAACTCAAGGAGCAACGAAAATCAAGGGGACATATACCCAACAAGTATGACCGTGAATTAAAATAACCAAAATAAGGGTGCAGGACGCAACCCACAATAATAGGTACAAAAGGGACTCTGATAACCCAAGATGCAAGTATAGGAATGCTCATGATGTGCAATATGCTTCTCGTGTGCAAATAATTATAGCATGGCATATAAATACGATATGGCACATGGTACAACTTGCTAAAGCATCAAGTACAAGCATGCGAAGTATAACTATAATTTATGTGACAAAGAATCGAATCATCGGCATGAGTTCATTTAATCAAAAGCATCATTTTCATATACAAATTACTTAAAAAGTTCATATAAGGTTCAGACACTCAAGTCTCATAAGTAACACACCATTCAAACACTTAGTCAATTTTAGGTACAAGTTTAATTGCTAGTTTTAAAGTTGCAACAGCGTTTTGAGGTACTTAGACATTGATTTAATTTCTAAAATTTTAACACCAATTAGATAAAAAAATTTCTTATAACTTTCATATTTATCACCAAGGTCAGTTCCTAAAGAAAAAAGGCCATTAAATTTATTTTAGTAAAAACGGTTTAGCAATTTACAAAGAAATACATAGGAATTGAGCCTCTGTTGACCATTATTTTGGGGCATCAATTCAAGGGATATGGCTCTAATTTTTTGTGGGGTTTTAGTTTACGGTGGCCCCTACAAGTTTCATTTTTTGAGCTGGGGCAAGTTATTTGGAAAATTTTCGAGATTTTGGTCAATCTATAAAAGGGGTTCAGTCAGCCTAAAAAGGGTCTGCAGAGTGTGCTTTTAATAGAGAATGTTTAAAATCTTTGGGATATCATCCAAGGGTATTTTGAGCTGCTTTTTTAATAGTAACTAGTTTGATATGTTAGCTACAAATTTCATGTTTACCACTTTTGTATTTGGCTTCAAAAAATTTAAGTTTTAAGTCTCACGAAAAGGTGTGACAGAGAGGTCTGTCAGTCACTAAACCTTGACAGAGACTTTGGGAAGTGGTTTGACCAATCAAGATTTCATATTTTTGCACATTTTTGGTGGATAGAACGATAAATGTATCCTCTAGAAGTTTTATGTTTTTACCTAAGCTCGGTTCTCATTATAACTTGAGGTGTTTAGGTCTGCAACTCAGAGTGGTCAACATCTGACACTCTGGAAAAAAATGAGATATCTGGAGTTCTACCCAACGAAATTACTTCAAACCAATTTTGCATGAAAGATAACTCAACACTATAGATCTGGACACAAAAATCACTTTAAGACCATATTTCTATATTTAGTTATGGTGTTTTAAAGTTGGTGGTAGAAAGTGAGTAAGTCCCAAAAATCAGGCTACTTAGGGTTTTGATTGCTAAGCCTATGTTGTGTACATTTTTGACATGTTTTTTCTTTACATGCATGTTACAAGCTCACATAAACCAAAACTTCAGAATACACACAAGGCATAAAACTTTAAAAAATACACATGCAAGCTCATATAAAACACAATCTTGCCCTAGCAGTCCACTATTTGCAGCTACAATGCATTTTTTGAGTTATTATTCATTTCTTTTCTTGGGGTTTGTTATAGAGATGGATTGAAGGGTATCTTGAGGGAGAATATCAGAAGGTTTAAGAGAGTTTCTTACCTTATTTTGATGCTACAAAGATTGAAGAAGAAATGGACTTAACTTCAATGCTTCTCATTGCTTCCTCCATACTCCTCATTTCTTCCTTCTTCCTTCTTCCTTCTTCTCTTCTTCTTCTTTGTAGACACTTAGAGAATTTTTTTGGAGGTCTCTCTCACCTTCTCGCCGAACCATATGAAGGAGAATGAGGAGGGTCTATGTCTCATTTTATAGGAAAAAGGTTAATAAAAATAATTATGACATTTATGTAATTTTTTGAATTTTTAAATTTTCTTATTGGTTGTTTTAGAGGTGGGAGGAGATTGAGGTGTGAAAAATCATATCTGGGGCAAGTGAATTTTGGCCATGCAGTGTTTGGGAGACTAAAAAGTTGATTTGGGAGTTAATTTGGGTTTTAATTTATATTTTGGTGCATTTTTGTGTATATAAATATATAAAATAATAATTTTACATACCTAAACCTACTAAAACCTATTATATTAATGTATTTATAATTTATTTACTCTTTTCATTATTTATCATAATTTTGATAGCAATTAATTAAATAAATGTAAGCTTTTAAGTTAAATTAAGCTAGTTTAACTAGAATTAGCTTTTTGACTTACTTATTATGTAGAGATATTAAATAATTATTTATTTGCTTTTTTTGAGCTATATTATTATATTATTATGTATATTACTTTTATAAAAAGTGTTAGATCAAAATAATGCTTAATTTATACATTTTGTCTCATTTTTAAGCTTAAAAAGGCAAAAAGTAACTTTTTAGGCATAAATTCCTAGGTGGCCGGCCATGCAAGGACATTTTGGTCATTTTTGTTATTATTTTGTATTTCATTAATTATTTGTATATAAATTTTTGATTTTGGGTGCCCATGTGTCAACTTTTGAATTTTTAGGACTTTTTACTATAGCAGGGGCAAAATGGCCATTTTACTTTAATTATAGGAATTTTTAATTTTTAATTTTATATTTCATGTTATTTACTTAATTTAAGCTGTTCTGAGACTTTTCTAATTGTTAGAGTTTTGCCTATGAGTATTTGGTCTTTTTAGGATTTTCGGGTCAAATTAAGGTTTTCGGGCTAATTAGGATTTCTTCTATTCATGTAGCGACCTAAGTTCTCATCGTCTATCTGTCACTAATACTAAGGTTTGAGCCGAGTTGTTACAATCTAGGTGGTTACTACTAGGGTTCGGACCGGGGTGTTACAGATGATCATAAAATTAAAATTTAGAACGCTTGCAAAACAAAATTAGCATAGTTCTAAATTTACCCGACCCCGATAACCTCAAACAAAAAATAAAATGGCTATGATACCAATTTGTTGGAGGCAATACTGCCAAGATTATTATTTTTGTAAACGATTTTTGGTAAAAAATTAACTTGATGTGCAAACGCCGAAACGGGCTCCAAATAAAACTTTTGACGTATAACGATCAAAATAAAACCCGTGCAATCAAATTTAATTTAGAAGAATACTTTTTATCGATCGATTCTTCAACTATGATTTGATTCCGAGTTGAAGCTCCTCTCAGATTTTTTACCGTATTCCCTTATGCGATCCTCAAACGTAGTGTGTGCTATGAACTATCGAGGACTTGTACCGGTAGAACCCTGATATATTTAGTCTTGAGAGAGAAAATATGATACATCAATGATGATAAACTGGTTCAACCTACCCGCATATATATAGGGTTATAGTAGGGAGCTGGAGAGTAATTATGAGTAAGACTTCAAGTGGAACACAGATACCTACTAGCGATTTCTGCAATTATGGAAAGACGCAGCGATTTCTGCCATTTCCATTAAACACTAAATTATAGTTCCACCACTAAAGAACTATAATTGCACTCTGACCCATATTCTCAACACCTTCTTGCATTGGGCTCTTGTTATTAAATGCTTATAATTTTTCTTCACGTTAAGATTCTCGATACCTGCCAATTAAATATAATTACTGACAATTTAATTTAATCAGCATCTTGATATTCATTAATCCCTTCCGCTTAACTTATTTGACCACCAAATAATTAAAACCACCTGTAGAGTTTGGCTCGGTCAAAACTTATAAGCATCCTTAAAAGGGTATCGTCAATCCTGATCATTCGGGACGTGGATTTCGTCAATAATTAATATTTTCCATATAAATAATACCGCTACCAAACTCACCAAGAATATAGACCCATAAAAGATCGCACCCTCTAATGAATTAAAATAACGAATATTAAATATATGCAAATCAATAATTATTTCAAGATTAAAAAGATAAGCACTATTCATAATAATCTTGGGGTGCGAATTAATTTATATAGTTAGTACAAAATTAATTACCCCAAATGTCCCGTTCGATACACATAAAGTGTACTAGCACAGAGAGTTGGAATAATAGACGACGCTATTATCTGTTCCCCGTAGCCAAGACAGACCTACTAAAATTATGTGCTACAGTCGTACTGATGGTATGTCCATTTTCATCTAAACTGTGAACATAAAACTTATATTCTACAAGAACCTAAAATCTAATCTTCTGTGTGTAATTCGTACTCTACACACCAAAGTAAATACAATACAGAATATTGAACATCCATGTATAACATTAAAGAAATGATACACATACATTACTCATAAAATAAAAAAATTAATTTTATTAAAAATAAAATTAAATACTAAAATCATGATTTTCAGTATACCAACCCTAACAGTAACGTAGTCGCCTACATTCTCCAACACGGTAGATGCATGAACGCCAACCACCTCCAGTATGATGTCCAGGCTGCTCATGATATCTGTCTGACGCATAAGAGTAGGAGGAGGCACTGGGATCCAAAAATGATCCAGGTCGAGAGACTGGCAGACAACTCTCTCTCCAAGGTACCACTCCTGGCAGAAGGGGTCCTTTAGTACTATATTGTTCTTTATTAATTGAAAATAATCACTTTTTTCAAATACTTCTTTATAGTAATAAGAAAAATATATTCTTTATACTGATAGAAAATAAATAATCCTTTCAAATATTTTATTGTAATAAGAAAAGTATATTGTTCTATATTAATTAGAAACAAATCTTCTTCCCAAAACCTTCTCCTATAATAATACAGAAAGTATACTTTTTGTACTAACTAAAATGGTATAAATGATTGCCCCTTATGGCCGCAATCTACATTCGCGCTATATAAGTGCATCGCGCACCTGCTTAGCTGCTTCAGTAGTGTCATTTAGGGGAGGGTAACTCCAGCTCTATGACATCTAAATGTTTTACATGAGAGAAAAGTTAGAAATAATATGAAGAACTTCAATCAATCATTTCATGACCATTGGTAGAGAGAATAAATCATTTGATGACCACTGGTAGAGAAGAAATAGAACAGGGGTTGAGTAGTTAGTGGGCATGGAGCCTGATCTTTCCGCAACTATAAGATGATCTTTTGACATTTGATAGGACATGTGTAACGCCGTGTCCTCTGGGCACGTCGGGACATACATAACTATAAATAAGAGAGATATTCTAGCCATGCATTCATAATTACATACGATAATTACTACATCATTAAAGGTTTAAAACTTGTTCAAATTACTTAACGATTACAGTCATCCAGAGAATTAAACAAAAGTTACAATATGTCTGTGAAAACTGAACAAATATCAAAAAGAGAAAATTCTATGTCTTCAAGCGGCGTTGTTGGGATCGGCTGGCTCCTGCCAGTCTCCCTGCTCCTCGAAGTCTTCTTCTCCTACGAACACACCTTTCTCAAACTATTCTTCTTCTTCACCTGTGGCACGAATGCCATGACCCAAAGTCTAGAAAAAAATTCCTAAATTGTCTAATAAACTCACAATAAAATATCCTACAATACATATCGTATAATACCCAATACAAAATTAAGGCCGAAGAGATAGATAATTTATCATTTTCAACGGGGCAAGCATATATAAGAACGATTGTGCGAATGCGTGATGCAGATAAATGCAATGCAGTTGCCCAACCCGATATACATTCAGAATAATATCATGAATTCCACGCTGGGAATTACAGAGTAGATTTGATGGGACCCGATTACTGAACTTATCCTCGCCTCGTTGCAAAAGGAAAACCCTTACCATGGTTATATGCCTTAGTTGTTTTACTCAAAGGCAATGGCATGGGGGCAGGCCTTCCAGTTTTGTCCATCCTTATTCTAGGCCAACCGATCCCACATTAAAGACTAGAATGCTCGTTAGGCGTCAACCCAAAGTTTAATTAAAAAGCTGGTGACGAACCCATGGTGGCTAACCCGCTTTTTATATAAACAATCTCCCAATTCATTTTCAAATTTTGCAACCAAGGATGCCCTAGATCCAAAACCACAAAAAGAATGATTTCCATATAACGCAGCCCACAATGATAGGTAAGAAAGAGACTCTGATAACTCAAGATGCAATGTAAGAATGCTCATGATGTGCAATATGCTTCTCATGCATAATTAATTATAGCATGGTATATAAACACGATATGGCACATGGTACAATTCGCTAAAGAAGAAATTACAATTATACGAAGCATAGTTTACGATTCAAGTGATATGAATCCAACCTATCGGCATGGTTTCTTATCATCAAACTGTTAATTTCATACTCCAACACTCACATAAATCAAGTAAAGTCTATATGTTCAAGTTTCATAAAGTAACATGCCACTCAAGCACTTAGCCAAATTTAAGTAAGTGTTAAATTGCCAAATTTAAAGTTACAACAGTGTTTTTAAGTATTTAGGCATGGATTTAAATTCTAATTTTTGAGCACCAATTAGATAAAAATATTTTCTACAATTTTTGTGTTTAACACTAAGGTCAGATCTTAGGGAAAAATGGTCATTGAATTTGATTGAGTGAAAATTGTTAAGCACTTTATAGAGAAAAATACAGAATTTGTGCCTTTGTTGGCCATAGTTTTGGGGCATCAATTCATGGGTTATGGGTCCGATATTTAGTGAGGTTTTAGTTTAAGGTGTTCCCAAAAAGTTTTATGTTTTTTTTAGGGCTAGTTCTTTGGAACAAGTTGGTGATTTTAGCCAATTTAAAAAGTTGGTTCACTCAGCATAAAAGGGTTTGCAGAATTGGTTTTCAACAGAGAATGCTCAAAACCTTTGGGGTACCATCCGAGGGTAGTTTGGGCTGATTGTTGCTCAATATTTAGTTAATTATGTTATCTACATTTTTTATGTTTACAACTTTTGAATTTGGTCATTAAAAACTTAGGTTTTTGGTCTCACAAAAAGGTGAGACATATAGTTCTGTCCATCACTAAAACAAAACAGTGACTTTGGGAAGGGTTTTGACCTCTGAAGTCTTGATATATTTGGCTTATTGTTGGTTAACAGTAAGATAAACATGTTTTCTACAAGTTTTATGTTTTGACCCAAGCTCGGTTCCCATTCTAACTTAGGGTTTTTAGGTCTGCAACTCAGAGTGGTCAAAATTTGACACTCTTTGGGAAAAGTGTTATATCTAGAGTTATATTCAACGAAATCACTTCAAACCAATTTTGTATCAAATAGAACTTAAACATCTAGGCTAGGACATAAATATCACTTTAAGATCATTTTTCTACAATTAGTTCTGGTATTTTAAAGTTCGTGGAAAAAAGTTTGCATGCCCAGAAAATCAGGTTATTTAGGATTTTGATACTTTAGCTCATGTTGGGTTAATTTTTGATGTATTTTCTTGGCATGCATGTCATATGCTCATACAACCCAATGTTCCAGAACATATTCAAGTCTCAAAACTCAAAAATATTCACATGCAATCACATGCAAGGTTTAATATTACATGAACAACCTATAATCTAATCCTACGACGCCTTTTTGAGTTAATCTTTGTTTCTTATTCTTAGGGTTGATTATAGAGATGGATTGAGAGAAATTTTATGAGAGAAAGATAGAAGGATTTAGGGGATTTACTTATTTGTTTGGATGCTCAAAAGGTTGAAGAAAGGTAGGACTTGGCTTTGTTATTTACTCCTTGATCCTTCCTAGCTCCTTCCTTCTTCTTCCTTCCTTCTTTTCTCCTTCTCTCTTAGAACACTTAGAAAATTTTGGTCCCTCTCTCTCTCTCGCTCTCTCACTCTCTCAGCCGAATCTCATGTAGAGAATAGGAGGGTGTTTGGGTCTTGCTTTTATATAAAATTTAGTAGTGGATCTAATAATGCTATGTAAGATTTATTTTAAATTTCCTTCATTCTCATTAGGTGCATGGCAAGGCTTTCTCTATTTAAGAAATTTGATATCAGATTTTTCAGGTGGGAAGTCGGCTAGGGTAGGTTTGGGGCAGACCAAAACTGATTCTGTATTAAATTAGGGTTTCAATTGAGTTTTGGTACCATTTTGTGAAAGAAAATATATAAAATATTAATTTTATGTATCTTTTTGGTATCTATACCTATTAAAACCTATTATATTAGTGCATTTATAATTAATTTATTCTTTTAATAATTTATCATAATTTTGATAGCAATTAATTAAATAGGTATAGACTTTTAAGTCAATTTAAGTTAGTTTGACAAAAATTGACATGTTAGACTTATTTATTATGTGGAGATTTTAAATAATTATTTGTTTACTTTTGTTGATCTATATTATTATATTATTATGTATATTACTTGTATAAAAAATATTAGGTCATAATAATGCTTAATTTATACATAATTTTCTCATTTTAAGCTCAAAAAGGCAAAAAATTACTTTTTGGGCACAATTCTCTAGGTAGCCGACCATGCAAGGGTATTTTAGTTATTTTTGTTGTTATTTTGTCTTTTATTAATTAATTGTATATAAATACTTAATTTTGGGTGTCTATGTGTCAAGTTTTAGATTTTTAGAACTTTTTGCTGTGTTATGGGCAAAGTGGTTATTTTACCATATTCATGAGAATTTTTAATTTTTAATTATATATTTTTTGTTATTTGCTTAATTTAGGCTATCACAAGACTTTTCTGAGTATTAGGACATTTACTTTGAGTATTTGGTCTTTTTATGATTTCCTGGCCGAATTAGGGTTTCAGGTTGAGTTAGGGTTTCTATTCTTATAGCGACCTAAAATTTTGTCAACTAACCGTCACTAATTCTAGAGTTTGGGATGAATTGCTAACATGGGTTGTTACAATCTGGGTGGTAATTACTACGGTTCGGACCGGGGTGCTACAATCTACCCCTTTAAATAAATTTTGTCCTTGAGATTTCTTGCAAAAGGTTGTGGATGATTACTTGCATCTCCTCTCTTCAAAATTGTGTTAGTATTTACTTGAGTCGTTCGTTATTGAGGGTGTGGACAAAGTCGGGTTTATACGTGTATCACTCTAGGTAATGGTTGTTTAGTCTTATTAACATCTTAGGTTGACAATTACACAAATTTTCAAAGATCATGTCGCATATCCGTGGTATGGAAGTTGTTCGACTAGTGCTAATCTTAAAGCCTTTGTTCTTCAAGCGTATCTTTTCTCGAGATAATGCGACAAGTTTAACTAACGTATATCTTAGAGTTTGCGAATTCGGGCGTATCTCATATCATCATTGAATACTTCTTTTTCACTTGTGAAGGCACGTCTTCTGTCAATTGATTTTGTTATTGGTCAAGCTGTATCATCCTTCCCAAACCACCCATTCCCTTTTGACAAATATTATAGTTTCTTCCCCATGGTAAAGGGCATTCAAACTTTCTATATCCAAACTCATTATAATTAAAGAAGATCATTGAGTTTGTTTCCTGTGGTGGGTGAACACTCCACTCATCGACCTCTGGTTGGTCAGGTTGCACCACCTTTTTCAAACCACTTGCTTCTCCCACTGGTCGACTTTTGTTGCTATTCTTAGTGTTTTTCAGTTTTGCTCTGCTGCTAGGGTCCTCTTGAGGCTTTTGGTTCTTATCGAGGGGTGATCTTCCTTTCTTACTATGTCGATTGATAATAGGCCTAGTAGCTTGGATAGGCTACTGGCACTCTCCCTATTGAGGTTGCGGTTGTTTCCGTTGTTTCCATTGATTTTCCCAGTCCTTTTGTCATAACTACAGACATTGTGACTTTTTGTGCCCCGGCTAACCGCATTCATGGTAGAGCCTTACCATTGAAGATTAACTCCTTGCTAGCCTTGGTTTGTCGGTAGAGTGGTATGACTTTTTGGGAACAAATCTCCTTTTGTTCCTTAGTGGTTCTCCTTGATTATCTTCTCCAATTCTTATCGGGTAATGCGTCATCTTGTGTTTTGGCTGGTTGCACTTATAACAAGCTCTTACTGTCGTTTGTTGTTGCTTTAAGGCTTTAATCCAAACCTTTGTTGTTTGGGAAAAATTCTCCTTCTCAGGTGCTAGGAAATTTTGTATCCTTAGGTCTGATAAGTACCATGATCCTTCTTGGGGTGCCTTTACTTGTGTTTGATCCAAATTGGCTACTAGATCTTGCAAGATTCGTGCTAGGCTCGGGAGGTCAACTTCTTCTTTGGTTCAAGTTACTCTCTTTGAGCTCTCATGATTTTGTCTTTGTCCCGCCATCTTTAGGGAAGAAAAAAGGAAAAAGGGTCATCGAACTATTTAATAAAGTTGGTTCTACTTATACGGTGAAAGCATAACACTCAATCTGTTCATTAGTATAAAAAGTCCCATCTAATGAGATCCTATCGTTCTTAACTGTAGATTGTTAATGTAAGGCCACTATTCTGGGTTCTATATAAATTTCTATTATTGCATTCTGGGTCTCACTTTATTAACTTGTAGAGATATATTCCAACCAATCAGTTCCTTTCTATTTATAGTTCGTATATTGATAATCTCGCAGTATAGTTCACACACAAAACCTCATATGGTTGTAAAAACTTGTTCGGGAGCTGCGGTTGTAAGCATGTTTGGTCTGAAAATAAGAGTTTCCCTCAATTTCCCTTATGCATACTCTTAACATACTTTTGATGGTTCAGAACCGACTGTTTAGATTGCCTAGGCGAGATTCGGGTCTTAGTTAGGTATGGTAGAGGACTTATGTTGGTGTAAAATCTCAAGGACATACTTTTTGCTTGTAGTTATCGATGTGTCGTGAGGTTTAACCAATAGAAAGCGAATGATCTTGGTGAGGCAACCCATTGTAACTTGAATGTTATTGTGCTTCTGATGCGATCTTGATGATCCTGGTGACGAAATTTGTAATCATATACTTTCGTCCTTATTCCAGTCTTTCCAAGTGTTGTATTGTTTCTTTTAGCTTTTGCCAATGTCCTTTACGTAAATATCACTTTAAGATCATTTTTCTACAATTAGTTCTCGTATTTTAAAGTTCGTGGTAGAAAGTTTACATGCCCAGAAAATCAGGTTATTTAGGATTTTGATAACTTAGCTCATGTTGGGTTAATTTTTGATGTATTTTCTTTGCATGCATGTCATATGCTCATACAAACCAAAGTTCTAGAACATATTCAAGCCTTAAAACTCAAAAATATTCACATACAATCACATGCAAGGTTTAATATTACACGAACAACCCACAATCTAATCCTACGACGCATTTTTGAGTTAATCTTTGTTTCTTATTCTTAGGGTTGATTATAGAGATGGATTAAGGGATTTCTTATGAGAGAATGACAGAAGGTTTTAGGAAATTTACTTACTTGTTTGGATGCTCAAAAGGTTGAAGAAAGGTAGGACTTGGCTTTGTTGTTTACTCTTTGATCCTTCCTAGCTCCTTCCTTCTTCTTCCTTCTTCTCTCTTAGAACACTTAAAATTTTTTGGTCCCCCTCTCTCTCTCACTCTGTTAGCCGAATCTCATGTAGAGAATAGGAGGGTGTTTGGGTCATGCTTTTATAGAAAATTTAGTAAGTGATCTAATAATGCTATGTAAGCTTTATTTTAAATTTTCTTCATTCTCATTGGATGCATGGGAAGGCTTGCTCTATCTAAGAAATTTGATATCAGATTTTTCAGGTGGGAAGTTGGCTAGGGTAGGTTTGGGGCAGACCAAAACTGATTCTGTATTAAATTAGGGTTTAAATTGAGTTTTGGTACCATTTTGTGAAAGAAAATGTATAAAATATTAATTTTATGTATCTTTTTGGTATCTATACCTACTAAAACCTATTATATTAGTGCATTTATAATTAATTTAGTCTCCCCATGATTCATCAAAATTTTGATAACAATTAATTAAATAGGTGTAGGCTTTTAAGTCAATTTAAGCTAATTTGACAAAAATTGACTTGTTGACTTATTTATTGTGTGGAGATTTTAAATAATTATTTGTTTGCTTTTGTTGACCTATATTATTATATTATTATGTATATTACTTGTATAAAAAATATTATATCATAATAATGCTTAATTTATACTTTTTTTTTCTCATTTTTAAGCTCAAAAAGGGAAAAAGTTGCTTTCTGGGCACAATTCCCTAGGTATCTGGCCATGCAAGGGTATTTTAGTTATTTTTGTTGTTATTTTGTCTTTTATTAATTAATTGTATGTAAATATTTAATTTTGGGTGTCAATGTGTCAAATTTTAGATTTTTAGGACTTTTTGCTATAGTAGAGACAAAATGGTCATTTTACCCTATTTATGAGAATTTTTAATTTTTAATTTTTAATTTTATATTTTATGTTATTTACTTAATTTAGGCTGTCACTAGACTTTTATGAGTAATAGGGTTTTGCCTTTGAGTATTTGGTGTTTTTAGGGTTTCTTCGTTGAATTATGATTTCGGGTTGAGTTAGGGTTTCTATTTTTCCAGCGATCTAAGATTTTGTTAACTAATCGTCACTAATACTAGAGTTTGGGTTGAATTGCTAACATGGGTTGTTACAATCTGGGTGGTTTCTACGAGGGTCCTGACTAGGGTGTTACAATCTAATCCCTTAAATAAATTTCATCCTCGAAATTTCATGCAAAAGGTTGTGGATTATTACTTGCATTTCCTCTTTTCGAAGTTGTGTACTTATTTATTTGAGTCGTTCATTATTGAGGGTGTGGACAAGGTCAGGTTTATACGTGTATCACTCTAGGTAATGATTGTTTAGTCTTATTAACATCTTAGGCTAACAACTACGCAATTTTTCAAAGATCATGTTGCATATCCATGGTGTGGGAGTTGTTTTACTAGTGCTAATTTAAAAGCCTTTGTTCTTTAAGCGTATCTTTTCTCGAGATTATGCGACAAGTTTAACTAACGTATATCTTAGAGTTTACGAATTTGGGCGTACCCCCGATCATCATTGAATACTCTTTTTTCTCTTGTGAAGGCGAACCTTCTGTCTATTGATGCTGTTGTTGGTCAAGCTGTATCACCCTTCCCAAGCCACCCGTTCCCATTCGACAAATAATATAGTTTCTTCCCCATGATAGAGGGCATTCAAACTTTCTTTGTCCGAACTCATTATAATTAAAGTAGATCATTGAGTTTGTTTCCAGTGGAGGGTGAACACTCCACTCATCGGTCTTTGGTTAGTCAGGTTGCACCACCTTTTTCAAACCACTTGCTTCTACCACTGGTCGACTTTCATTGCTATTCTTAGTATTTTTCAGTCTTGCTCTGTTGCTAGGGCTCTTTTGAGGCATTTGGTTCCTATCGAGGGGTGATCTTCCTTTCTCACTCTGGCGATTGATAATAGGCCTGGCAGCTTGGATAGGCTGTTGGCACTGTCCCGATTGAGGTTGCGGTTGTTTCCGTTGTTGCTATTGATTTTTTCAGTCCTTCTGTCCTAACAGTAGACATTGTGACTTTTTATGGCCTCGCTGACTGCATTCATAGTAGAGCCTTACTTTTGAAGGTTGACTCCTTGCTAGCCTTGGTTTGACGGTAGGATGGTACAGCTTTTTGGGAACAAATCTCCTTTTGTTCCTTAGTGGTTCTCCTTGATCATCTTCTCCAATTCTTACTGGGCGATGCGTTATCTCGTGTTCTGGCTGGTTGCACTTATAACAAGCTCTTACTGTCAATTGTTGTTGCTTTGTGACTTTAATCTAAACCTCTATTGTTTGGGAAAAATTCTCATTCTCAGGTGCTGGGATATTTTATACCCTTAGGTCCGATAAGTACCATGATCCTTCTTAGGGTGCCCTTCCTTGTGTTTGATCCAAATTGGCTACTAGATCTTGTAAGATTTGTGCTAGGCTTGGGACGTCCACTTCTTCTTTGGTTCCACTTACTCTTTCTGAGCTCTCGTTATTTTGTCTTTGTCCCACCATCTTTAGGGAAGAGAAAAGGAAAAAGGATCATCGACCTGTTTGATAAAGTTAGTTCTACTTATAAGGTGAAAGAATAACACTCAATCTGTTCATTAGTATGAAATGTCCCATCTAATGAGATCCTACCGTTCTTAATCATAGATTTTTAATGCAAGGCCACTATTCTGGGTTCTATATAAATTTCTATTATTGCATTCTGGGTCTCACTTTATTGACTAGTAGAGATCTATTCCAATTAATCAGTTCCTTTCTATTTCTATTTCGTATATTGATATTCTCGCAGTATTGTTCACACACAAAATCTCATGTGGTTGCAAAAATTGGTTCGGGAGCAACTTTACAACAGTGTTTTTAAGTACCTTGGCATGGATTTAATTTCTGACTATTGAACACCAATTAGATAAAAATATTTTCTACAACTTTTGTGTTTAACACTAAGGTTAGATCCTAGGAAAAAAGGGTCATTTAATTTGATTAAGTGAAATCGTTCAGCACTTTACAGAGAAAAATGCAGAATTTGGGCATCTGTTGGCCACGGTTTTGGGGCATCAATTCATGGGCTATGGGTCTGAGTTTTGGGGAGGTTTTAGTTTAAGGTGTTACCTACAATGTTTATGTTTTGTGCTAGGGCTAGTTCTTTGGAATAAGTTGGTGATTTTTGTCAAGTTCAAAATAGGGATCAGTGAGCATAAAAGGGTTTGTAGATTTGGTTTTCAACAGAGAATGATCAAAACCTTTGGGGTAGCATCCGAGGGTAGTTTGGGATGATTGCTACTTAGTATTTACTTTAATATATTAGCTACATTTTTCATGTTTACCACTTTTGGATTTGGTCATTAAAAACTTAGGTTTTTGGTCTTACAAAAAGGTGTGACAGAGAGGTCTATTAGTCACCGAAACACAATAGTGAATTTTGGAAGAGTTTTGACCTATGAAGAGTTCATATATTTGGCTTATTGTTGGTTGACAGTAAGCTAAACGTGTACTCTACATGTTTTATGTTTTGACCCAAGCTTGCTTCCCACTCGAACTTAGGATTTTTAGGTCTGCAACTCAGAATGGTCAAAATCTGACACTCTTTTGGAAAAAGTGCTATATATGGAGTTCTACTCAACGAAATCACTTCAAACTAATTTTGTATGAAAGAGAACTTACAAATCCAGGCCTGCACATAAAAATCACTTTAAGATCATTTATCTACAATTGGTTACGGTATTTTAAAGTTCATGGCCGAAAGTTTGCATGCCCAGAAAATTAGGTTATTTAGGATTTTGATAACTTAGCTCATGTTGGGTTAATTTTTGATGTATTTTCTTTGCATGCATATCATATGGTCATACAAACCAAAGTTCCAGAACATATTCAAGCCTTAAAACTCAAAAATATTCACATGCAATCACATGCAAGGTTTAATATTACACGAACAACCCACAATCCATTCCTACGACGCCTTTTGAGTTCATCTTTATTTCTTATTCTTATGGTTGATTATAGAGATGGATTGATGGCTATTTTATGAGAGAATGGTAGAAGGTTTTTTGGGACTTACTTACTTGTTCGGATGCTCAAAAGGTTGAAGAAAGGTTGGACTTGGCTTTGTTGTTTACTCATTGATCCTTCCTGGCTCTTTCCTTCTTCTTCCTTCCTTTTTCTCTCCTTCTTCTCTATTAGAACACTTAGAAAATTTTGGTCTCTCTCTCTCTCTCTCTCTCTCTCTCAAATCTCATGTAGAGAATAGGAGGGTGTTTGGGTCTTGCTTTTGTAGAAAATTTACTAGTGGATCTAATAATGCTATGTAAGTTTTATTTTAAATTTTTTTCATTCTCATTGGGTGCATGGTAAGGATTGCTCTATTTAAGAAATTTGATATCATATTTTTCAGGAGGGAACTCAGCTAGGGCAGGTTTGGGGTAGACCAAAATTGATTCTGTATTAAATTAGGGTTTAAATTGAGTTTTGGTACCATTTTGTGAAAGAAAATGTATAAAATATTAATTTTATGTATCTTTTTGGTATCTATACATGCTAAAACCTATTATATTATTGCGTTTATAATTAATTTAGTCTCCCCATGATTTATCATAATTTTGATAGCAATTAATTAAATAGGTGTAGGCTTTTAAGTCAATTTAAGCTAGTTTGATAAAAATTAACTTTTTAACTTATTTATTGTGTGGAGACTTTAAATAATTATTTCTTTTGCTTTTGTTGACCAATATTATTATGTTATTATGTATATTACTTGTATAAAAATTATTAGGTCATAATAATGCTTAATTTATACATCTTTTTCTCATTTTTAAGCTCAAAAAGGTAAAAAATAACGTTTTGGACACAATTTGCCAGGTAGCCGGTCATGCAAGGTTATTTTTTTCATTTTTGTTGTTATTTTGTCTTTTATTAATTATTTGTATATAAATATTTGATTTTGGGTGTCTATGTGTCAATTTTTTAATTTTTAAGACTTTTTGCTGTACTATGGGCAAAATGGTCATTTTATCATATTTATGAGAATTTTTGTTTTTTTATTTTTTATTTTATGTTATTTACTTAATTTAGGATGTCACGAGATTTTTCTGATTATTAGAGTTTTGCCTCTGAATATTTGGTCTTTTTAGGGTTTCTTAGCCGAATTAGGGTTTCGGGTTGAGTTAGGGTTTCGGTTCTTCTAACGACCTAAGATCTTGTCAACTAACTGTCGCTAATACTAAGGTATGGGTTGAATTGCTAACACGGGTTGTTCCAGTATGGGTGGTTACTATTAGGGTCCGAACTGGAGTTTTACAATATAATACCCGATGGAGATGGGATAAGAAACATAATCTTGCCACTTGGACACAACAACGAAGAAGAAAATGGGAATCGGCTCGACACCCATCCCTATGATAGAGGGTGAATAAAGAGCGAAGAAGAAGCAAGGCAAAGGGTAAAATTGCTCTCCAAGAGGCCTGCCCAGTTGCCCCTATGAGAAAAAGATGTACAGATTAAGCATTGTTTTGATCCAATACTTTTTATACAAGTAATATATATAGTAATATAATAATGTAGGTCAATAAAAGTAAATAAATAATTATTTAAAACCTCTATACAATAAATAAGTCAAAAAGTCAATTCTAATCAAACTAGCTTAATTTAGCTGAAGAGCCTATACTTATTTAATTAATTGCTATCAAAATTATGATAAATCATGGGAAGATTAATTTAGTTATAAATATAATAATATAATAGGTTTTAGTAAGTTTAGACACTAAAAAGGTATATAAAATTAATATTTTATGCATTTATATTCACAAAAATGTACCAAAATATAATTTAAAATCCTAATTTAATGCAAAATCTATTTTGTCTGCCCCAAACACTGCCATGGACGAAATATACCTGCCCAAGGTCTGATTTTGTAGCCTCAAATAACTCCCACCTCCCATGCAACAAATGAGGATCAAAGAAAATTTAAATTTTAAAATTTTGTAATAATTATCCTCTATTTTAAAATTTTCTATAAAATGAGACACAAACCCTCCCATTTCTCCTTCATATTTTTGGCCACAAGAGAGTGTGAGAGAGAGGTCCCAAAAATTCTAAGTGTCTACAAAGAAGAAGGAGAGAAAAAGAAAGAAGGAGGAAAGGTCCAAGGAAAAGCATTGAAGCTAAGTCCATTGCTTTCTCAACATTTTAAGCATTAAAAGAGGTAAGTAACTCCCTTAAACCTTCTGATATTCTTCCTTAAGATATCCCTCAATCCATCTCTATAACAAACCCTAAGAAAAAGAAATGAAGAATAACTCAAAAAAAGGCGTTGTAGATGCAAATAGTGGATTGCTAGGGTAAGATTGTGCTTTGTATGTGCTTGCATGTGTATGTTTTTGAGTTTTATGGCATTGTGTGTATTCTGGAGTTTTGATTTATGTGAGTTTATAACATGCATGCAAAAAAACATGTAAAAAATGTACACAACATAAGCTAAGCAACCAAAATCTTAAGTAGCCTGATTTCTAGACTTTCTTTCTTTCACCAACTTTAAAATATCATAACTAATTGTAGAAAAATGATATTAAAGTGAATTTTGTGTCCAAACCTATATTTTTGAGTTCTCTTTCATAAAAAATTGATTTGAAGTGATTTCGTTGAGTAGAACTTCAGATATCTCATTTTTTCCAAAGAGTGTCAGATCTTGAACACTCTGAGTTGTAGACCTAAACACCCTAAGTTAAAGTGAAAACCATGCTTAGCTCAAAATATATAACTTGTAGAGGAGATATATATATTTCTTTTCACCAACAATGAGCAAAAAATATGAAGTCTTGATGGGTCAAAACACTTTCCAAAGTCACTATTGAGATTAAGTGACTGACAGACTTCTCTATCATACATTTTTGTGATATCCAAAATCCAACGTTTTAAAATTCAAATCCAAAAGTGGTAAATATGAAAATTATAGATAGAATATTAAACTAAATACTGAATATAAATCAAAAATACCATCGGATGATACCCCAAAGGTCTTGAGCACTCTCTGTTAAAAAGATATTTTGCAGACCCTTTTTAGCTAACTGAACCCATTTTATAAATTGACCAAAAGCTCGAATGTTTTCCAAATAATGTTCCTTAGCACCAAACATAAAACTTATAGGGGACACCCTAAACTAGATGCTCACCAGAAATCAGAGCCATAGCCTTTTAATTGGTGCCCCAAAACTATGGCCAATAGAGGCCCATTGTCTGTGTTTTTCTTTGTAAAATGTTGAAGGGTTTTTACTAAAATAAAATAAATGACCTTTTTACCTTTGGAAATGACCTTGGTGATAAACACGAAAGTTGTAGAGAATAATTTTATCTAATTGGTGTTAAAATTTTAAAAATTAAATCTACGTCTAAGTACTTCAAAACACTGTCACAACTTTAAAACTAGCAATTAAATAATTACCTAAAATTTGTTAAGTGTACGAATTGCATGTTGCTTCATGGGACTTGAGTATGTGAACTTATATGAACTTTATGAGTGACTAATGTATGAAAATGATAATTTTGATGAAGTGAAATCATGCCAATGGTTTGATTCTATGTCGCATAAATTATGCTTATGTTTCGTATACTTGTACTTTATGCTTTAGCAAGTTGTACCATGTCCCATGACATATTCATATATCATGCTATGATTAATTATACACGAGAGGCATATTGCACGTTATGGGCATTCTTACATTTCATCTTGGGTTATCGGAGTCCCCTTCGCATCTTTCAATTGGGCTCGGTCGCATGAGAATTATTGTTCAGTGGTTGTGGATTTAGGACATCCATAGTTGCCATATTTGATATTAAATGGGAGATTATTTATTTTAAAAAGGAGATTTAGGCACCATGGGTTCGTCATTAGCTTTAATTAGACTTTGGGTTGACACCAAATGAGTATCCTTGTTCTTAAGGTGGGACTGGTCGACCTGGAATAAGGATGTGTAAAATTGGATAAAGGTCGATCCCCACGCCGTTGTCATTGAGTAAAACAGCTGTGGCATAAAGCTCGACACAGCATTTACTATTCGCAACAAGTCAAGGATAGGTTCAGTGATCAAAAGCCATCAAGTCTATTCTGTAATTCCCAGCATGGAATTCATGATATTATCTTGGAAGTACTTGGGTTGGGTAATTGCATTGCATTCATCTACATCACGTACTTGCACAATTGTTCTTGTATATTCTTACCCTATTGAAAATAATAAAATTATTTATCTCCCTGCCCTTAAAATTGTATTGGGTATTATACGATATGTATTGTAGGGTATTTTATTGTGAGTTTGTTAGACGATTTAAGAAATTTTCTTTTGGGCTCTGGCTCATGGAATTCGTGCCACAGGTGAAGAAGAAGGACCTTTTAAACACGGCGCATTTGTTGAGGAAGAAGAATTCGAAGAAGGGGAAGAGTGGCAAGAGCCGGTTAATCCCAACGACGCAGCTCGAAGACGTAGGATGTTTACTTTTTTTTGGATCTTTCTGTTCAATTTTCCACGGGCATATTGTAACTTTGTTTAATTTTCTGAATAACTGTAATCATTAAGTATTTTTAACAAATTCTGAACCGTTAATGATGTATTAATTATTATATGTAATTATAAATGTTCGGCTAGAATATGTCTCTTATTTATAGTTACGTATGTCCCAACGTGCTCGGAGAATGAGGCATCACAATAACAAGCAGTAAATAGTACACAGTGACAAAACAGTGAACATTGAACATAAGAAGTAGTGAATAGTGGCAGTGAACAGTGACAGACAAAAAGTAGTGGAAGAATAGAACAAAGAGCGGTGATGAAACCAAAAAATAGAAGTTATACCTGGTCAGGGGTCTGCTGGTCTAGGAAACGTTAGAATCTATCAAAGTCCTTTCCCCCGGGCTTCGCCCCCTTGAATCCTCTCGCCCATCGAGCAGCATAGGAAATAACTAGAGGATCCTCATGGGAGTTCACTAGGATATGCATCCTGAGGAACTCATAACTCCACAGCTATAAAAGAAAGGGTCAGCAGAAGAACAGATAATAGATATATGAGTGGGTAAAAGTTTAAAATATAGAAATAAGCGTATTCCTCCTAGATTCTCCAATACCTCACAGCGCTGAGGTCCTACGGGATCTACGTCACTGCCCTCATAGAACCATAGAGGGTTGCAAGAGTAGTGCCTCCCCAATCATATGTGGCAACCCAGTTTAGATTGAAAAGTGCTCCCAGATAATGCAAAAGAACTATGTTCTCCTTGTTTGCAAATAAGGAGACATCGAAGACATATAGTAGAAAGGCCCGAGCAACCCACTCATAATATCGAGGCTTTACGCACTGAAAGTAGAAAAAGTAGGTATAGAACCATGTGTACCTGATGCGACCCTGATCCATCTAAAGAGGAAAGTGTTGAGGATATACGTCAAGGCCTCAGTGGAGCGCGGGATGTTTAGATCAAACGGGATGGGATCTCCACCGACTCGGATGTCGGTAATCATAGAGAAGTCCAAGGGTGTCAAAGTGGCCTCAATGTGGAGAAGTGAAAGGTATTGGTGGTATCCCACCACTTCTCGGCCAACACAATCAACTAAACTCTGTCGTTGTTGGGGTCACCCAGCAATAGTATAAAGCGAGAGAAGCCATCAACGAAAGCATGGCTCGGGGGAGGAAGGGCTGCATACCACTCCAAGACGTCTTTAGAGCCACTAATCTCTCTGATGTATAGGTGTGGGAAGTTTGAAGGGAGGAACAATGCACCAGATATCTATTATTTTTAGAAAAATGCTCTTTTCTTTTTAAAACAAGAGAATCCAAGATATCTGAGCACGTTTTTAAGAAAAATGGAATCCCTACTTGGTTTTTGAGAAAAACCAAGAAAAATGAAAAGAATGCTGCGGGTGTTTTGATAATGTAACCAGAGAAAAAGATGGTTCATGGGCTAAGGTATGAGAAAGGAAGTTATTATGCACCTTTTTCGTCTAACCGTGAGGTTGGTCTCTACTTTGTCAATATTTGTTCTTGTTGTAAAGTTTTTAAAGGTAGCATGTACAGAATAAGAAGTTTAAGAGAGTTCAAACAAAAGCAAACGAAGAAGCAAAAACCTTAACTACAATCTTGAGGATCATACAACTTGGTTATCATTTCTAGACATGCCACATGTATAGTTTGAGCAAAGCAAATCATAAAACATGCGATGAAAAGCGAAACAAAGCAAGAAAAGCCTAAGAGACATGCAACAATGTTTTTGTCTCTAATCATGCTACATGCAGGTTGTACAGAAAGAACAAAAAAGATTTAGACACTATTTTTAAGCTACTGGACATGCATAAAGCTCATGATCGTGGCAACAAATGTTGGGGCCGTGACAAAATAAGTCACAAAATAAGCGATCGTGACAAATATAGGGTTATCGCGAGAAACCAAGATGCAAGATGTTACGGTCGTGGAAACCAAAGGTTGTGGCCAAGGTATTCTTGATGTCCAGAGTGGTTATTCAACATGCACGGTCTGAAGCTAACTCAAATGAATGGGGTATCCAGGGTAGAGACCATAGCCCACTTTGTCAAGGCTAGATCTACCATCCTTCATCCCTTACCAAAAAACTATATGTAAAAATAGAATATTGAAAACCTTAGAATAGTTAACAAAGGGTCTAAAACATGATTTTTATACTACTAGTACCCACAAAAGCTCAGGGCTGTAGCAACGCATGTTGTGACTATGACAAATGTGAGGTTGCTGCGAAAAAGGGAGATGTAGAATGTGACGGCTGTGACAACCAAAGGTTGCAGCCAGGGTATTTTTGATGTCCAGAAGGACATGCTAGATCTAAATGGAACTCAAATGAAAGGGATGCTCAGAGCATAGACCATTACCCATTTTATCAAGGCTAGATCTACTTTCTTCCATCCCTTATAGCCACATTACTTCAAAAACCAAACGGAAGAGGAAACAAAAGGTACAGAGTATTGAAATAGATAATAGGAAGTCTAAAAAACATTTTTCATGTCACTGATCCCATCAAAATATTGCGGACGAAATAAAAATGGTAAGAAAAGATGCGGCCAAGAGAACATAAATAGCGGCCGTTACTTTAGGTAAACACGCGGTCATGACATCAAAAGGTCGCGGCCGTCAGGTTTCTTGAAACCACGAAGGGATTTTCACGTGTCCAGTGTGCTAGTGAACATAGGAACGAATTGAGATGTACTGTTATATACAAAATAGAAGAGTACAGATTCATTACTTAATAAAAAAAACTTATATGAACATGCGTTTCTCAAAATGAACGAAAATGAAGTGATAAAAACCAATAGAAACCTTAACTGTGATACCCCCGAGAGAGATGAAATAGGGGTTTGAAGAAAGGTTACCTCGTATGAATATTTGCCTTGAATCCCTCCTTAGATGTGGAAATCTAATACCACCAAGACAAACGTGCTCCAAGGCCTCATCGGCGCAAGCAAAATCGTGAACTAGGCTCGAGAGTATATAGTATGAATATCAAAATATAAAGTGGGGATTGATTTTGGTAAGGCTTGGGAATCTAGGTTGTTCTCTCCCTATTTTCTATGCAAAATGTTGCCTATTTATAGGCAAGGAGGCACCACAGACCCCCTCTAGAATGCTGCCACCTGTCCAAAAAGGTGTCAAAATGGAGGCCACGATCTTTATGCTTTTATACAGTGCCGGTCATGCCCTTTAATCATACTGATAGCGATAGCTGTGACTTTTAAAAGTCGCGGGTAGGTTTAGGTTTTTCAAAAGGTGGCGGTCGTGAGAACCAAAGGTGACGGCCTGCTTTAGGGTCTCAAAAAAGGTTGCGGCCGTGAGAGTAAGGACACGACCTACTCTAGAGTTTTGAAAAAGGTAGCGGCCGTGAGGATATAGATGTTGTGGCCAGGAGGTTTTTGGTGGTTTCTTGAGTTTTAAACTGAATTCTTGACTTTGCTTGCCTAAGAGTATCCTTGAGCACAATTTTCATGTTCTTGTCATTGCAGAGCATTCGAAACCGGTGCCTAAGACTCGGCTTATTCAAATTGGGGTGTCTACAGTTGCCCCTCTTTGACAGAGCTTGCAACAACTCGTGCTGTAAGTAAATGTCAAAACTCCAGAGATAAACCAATTGAATAAGTTTCCAATCTTAGGCATAAACAAAAAAAAATAGAAAAGTGTGGTCAAACCCAAATTTCCATCAAGCTTCCTACGTACAACTATTGTGACGGATTAGACCGGTTGTAGTTCATAAGACAATGCATATGATGTAAACTCGCTAACCATGATGCATGGTAGATACGACATGATGAAAACAAGTATAATCCAAACATACAGGCATTTAAGGTTGCAACATGGACCAGAGAATTACTACAAATCAATTTTAGGTCATGAATAGGACCGAGAATGTAAAAAGAGGCATGCAAGAATCGAATGGCCAGTTTAAGGTCGTGGAAAGGACCAATATTTTTAGGGACAATTTTTAGGTCATTCAAAGACCGAGGAGTCAATTTAAGGTCGTGAGGAGGACCAAAGTTCAAAGGGGCATTTTAAGGTCATGCGAGGACCGACAAGTCAGTTTAACGTCATGAGGAGGACAAAAGTTTAAAGGGGCATTTTGAGATCATGTGAGGACTGACAAGTTAGTTTAAGGTCATGAGGAGGACCGATCGGGCAAAAATCAATTTTAGGTCGTGAAGGGACCGACTAGTTAGTTTTAGGTCATCAAGAGGACCGACGAGTCAATTTTAGGTCATGAGGAGGACTGGAGAGATAAATATCAGTTTTAGGTCATGAAGGGACTGACTAGTCAGTTTTAGGTCATGAGGAGGACCGATCATTTTAAGGGGCATAAAAGAAGAGTTTTGGCTAATTAAGCCAAAACAAGGGTTGCATATGCTTGATGGTTGATGTTCACAAGAAGGGGTCATCAAAACATAGCAGCCGTGACTTTTTAGAAGTGGCGGCCTAAACTATTAACCCTAGGATATTGATGTCCTGTACATTCAAAAGTGGCGGTCATGTGAAACCTTTGGGAAAGGTCATGGCCGTGGGAATGAAAAGTAGCGGCTTGGGTTCGGATATTGCGGCTGTCACTTTTAAAGGAATCAGATCTCACAGCCGCGAGGTCAATAACAAAATAAGGGTTTGGGGTAGTTAAAAAAAACTAATTTTCTCGAACTTCAGAAACTCTTTTTCTCACTCAACTCTCTCTTCTCTCTCGGTCCTTTCTCTCCTTCGGAGCTCTCACTCTCTCTCTCAGAACCCTCACACTCCCACTCAGAGCTTTCGGCCATCGGAGATGTTTCTTTTTTTCCTTTCTCTCTTTGGCTTTCTCAGCTATGGTGGGATTGCGCCACGGATTTGTCGGGGATGATATGGGTGGTGTGAGTAGTAGTGGTGACGGCAGATCCGGTGGTGGCAGTGTGGGAACTGATGGCGGCACGGTGGTGGTGTAGGAACCGGCAGTGAGGGCAGTGGCAACGTGGCTAGAGGCGGCGAGGGTGACGTCAATGAGTTATTGGAGGGAAGAGGTGTGCTGGGCATGTCGAGGCACTTTGATTCGGCAAATTATCAGTCCACCACCACTTACGACGACCGGGCATGAAGTCGTTTACTATTCGGACGTGGCTGCGGAGCATGAGGTTCTCCTCTACCATCGTGAGGATCACTTTTCATCCAGGAATCTCGAGGTAAGCCCAAAATCTTGAACTCTTTACTTATTTTGTCGATTGAAGGTTTACTTGGATGTTAAATTTTGATTACTTTTGAATGTTCGAACCTTGTTTGATATTAAATTGAATTGGATCGATCCTTAAACTTGAATTGAATATTAAATTGTGTCGAATATTTGAATTGAATTAAATTGGACTGGTGCATTGGGATTGCAATTGGATTGGAATTGGATTAAACCTTGAATTGAATTGAAACTTGGATTTGAATCGATCTAAACCTTGGATTTGAGATTTGGGTTGAGACTTTGGACTTTATTAGGGTAGACCTTGACTCGGATTGGAAAAGGATTTTTGAATTTGGATCGGGAACGGAACTTCGAACCTTGGGCTAAAACAAACTTTGGATTGGAGGAGACAAAACATGGATAGAAAAACTTAAATTTTGGACTAAACAAGCTTTTAAACTCAAATTTGGACAAACTTTGAACTCAGATTGAACAAATCCTAAGAAAAGAGAGGACTTCAGATTTAGACTTCGAACTTTGCTTAAAAAAAGGACTTTTGAATTGAAATTTGAACTTTGGGATTTGAGCCTTGGATTGGGGTTGAAAATGAATTTTTGGGATTGGATCGGGGTTAAAAACAAACTTTTGGGATTGGATTGAGGGTTAATAATGGAAATTAGGTTGAAACAGATCACGCTTTGAAAATGGAGCTGAATTGAATGGCATTTTTAGATGGAAGTTATGTTAAAATTTGGATATGCACCTGTTTCAACCTTATTGAGAATCGATTGATCAATATGGTTGAATTGAAACTTTGAGTTTTGAGTGAAACACGTTTTGGACATGAATCGACTTTGAAACGAAACTATGTGGGTTTGAGATGTGTTCGAGTTAAAACTTAGTTTGACTTGTGAGTTTAGATGAACTTTGAGAGTTTTGAATTTTGTTCTGAAGTGGGTTTTGTTGAATTTGGGGAAAATAGAACTGGTTAGATTTTGTGTTAAAGCGGGTTGGGTTATGATTTGAATTGAAATAGATTTGAGTGGAATTGAATTTAATTTGAATTTTCAAATCAGATTCTAATGTTTGAATTGAGCCCTTCACGAATTTGATAAAAAGAAGAAAAATGGGGGCAAGAGTTTTGAATTCTTGGGATTTTAAAACGAACTTGGAATTGAGTTTGAGTTATCATCTCTTGAGAGCTGAACATTGGATTGGTAGGAATTTAAATTTTTCTTTGAAGATTGAAATTTGGATTTTGAGGGAAGTCACAGATTGTTTTGGGACCTGTTTGACGGGTTTGTCATCTTGATTATTGTTCGTTAGTGAAGAGTTATATTTTAGCTCTCCTATTGTGCATTTTGATTTTGATCTTGACATTGTACCTGTTATTGTTTCTGTTTATTGATTTGTTTTTTTTTATTTTTTGTTTTAGGTGAGGCTTCATATTCAAGGTTTTGGTGGCTCCTCTGACGTGTTAGAGTGGTGCATGAATTTGCCTCTTCGTTGCCCGAAGATTATCGACCGGGCGGGCTTCGGTGGCTTCATCACTACACTAGAGGGGACCAACAATGACCGGGTCACCCTTACTGCTATGATTGAGAGATGGTGGGATACCACCAACACTTTCTATCTGCCCACATTTGCGGTTACACTTACTCATGTCGACTTTTCTCTTATTACTAGGATTCGGGTGGGCAGCGACCCAATCTCATTTGATTCTGATATCTGCCAAAGTCCTGCGGATCTCACTCATTTCCTCGGTCATGTGCCGCTGTTCATCGGTAAGTGGAGCATACGGTACACTTGGCTAAAGTAGATCTTCCGTCATTTCATCAGCACAAAGACCCACCATTTCGAGTGGGTGGTGCACGCCTTTCTTCTTTATATGTTCAAGATAGCCTTATTCCCGAACTTAGAGAACATGGTGCACCTCCACAACCTTGCTGCCATGGCGGTGGTGGACCAGATTGACACATATGACTAGAGGGAGCCGCCTTGGGTACCCTTTATGGATACATGAGTGTTGCCACCCGGACCTCTGATCTAATCATAGGCGGGTACTGACATATCTGGGAGGTAAATCTCTATTCTCTTCCTCTTCTTTCCTTTCTCATCTCCATATCTGCATATATGTTTCAATTGTACTGATGCTTTCCTTGATCTTTTATAGCTCTAGGCCTTTGAGTTCCTAGGTATGCGTCAGCCAGTGAACTCTTGAGATGATCCCCTTGTGATCCCCCAGGCACAACCATGGGCCAGACGGTATCGGGGTGCAAAGCCTAGCGGAAAGGACCTAGACGACGATCGCCTATTTCTGGACACCCTCACTCCTGACTGGGTACATCCTTAATGTTCATATTTATTCCCACCTTCTCATTTCATGTATATACTGCTTGCTGACATGTTTCCTCACTTTTTAGGTCTGTTAGGATATTTAGGTCGGCATGGAGGAGCGAGCCAAGGAGTGGTACCTTGGTGAGAGCATTGTTCGATAGTCCTTGGGGTATAACCACTTTCGTATCTTGAGGACATCTCTGATCAGGATGCAAAAGACTCTCTCACTCTGTACAATCGAGACTATCCATGCTATGATAGGTATCGATGCTGCTATGTTGATCGAGGGTGAGGATCGTGACTATACGGTCTTCGCCCGAAAGAGGCACATGCCCATGGGGCTCACTCTGCTGTGTCGGATCCTCTTCCTGTTGCCCCAGGTCCTACCCATCTTGAGTTGTCCTAGACAGTGGAAACCTTTGTGGATGGGAATCTTCATCAGATCGAGATCTCTAAGCCGGCCACCTAGGAGACTCTTCTTCCTCTTGGCGTAAAGCAGGTATAACATCTTTCCCTTTCCTTATTTGCTTTTCTTATTACTTTTCGTATTTCTTCTCATATCTGGTTGTACTGATTCTCATATCTGGTTATACTGATTCTCGTATCTAGATGTACTAGTGTGGTTCTTTTTCTTGACAGATGCCTCGGGAGTGATGCGATCAGTGCCTCTGTTTCATTTCTGGCCTGAGGGTACTGGTCCGCGCTAGGATAGCGCTTTCCAAGCTCTAGGCACAGAGCCTCCTGCTCCTTGGGGTGCTCCTGCTATGGTACTTGCTTCATTCTTCTCTGTTTAACTTTCCTCATTTCCTATTTCATACTGTTCATATGTACTGCTTTCTGATGCGGCTCTCTTTCTTTCAGTATCATTGGGGTAGGGGCCCGAGGACTCATGAAGGTCATGTGCCGTCGGTTGCAGCAGTTGTTCCTGTTGTACCTTCTGTTGCGACCTCTGCATCTGCTTTTATTGCTGCCACTTCTTCATCTCGGACCCAGGCTTCCAGTATTGCATAGACTGCTATCGGCACAGAGGAGGCAGTAGAGGACACTGGGTCATCGTCTGGGGAGTCATCCTAGGGGGGCTATGTAGTTCGGAGGAAGAGGACCTGGCGAGAGTGATCGACCTGCTGCTGCCCTGCCGCTGTTTTTTACTTCTCTTATTTCTTCTTACTGTACATGGAGGTTTGCGTGCCTATTCTTGCCTGGGCCTGCATGCCTATCGACATATATTCTAATACTCTATTATGTTATACCACATTGATACACCGCTCTTAGCACACTGCTCTGACATACTGCTCTGCCACACATTAATACACTATTCTCGATACACTACTTGAGATTGATGGGGCCTTCATGGCTCTATTTTACTTTTAGCATGCGTGCCTGGATACACGTACCACATATACACATTACTTTATTACTTATGACGGATAGGGCCTTCATGCCCTGTGGTTTACATTTTGATTATCATGGATGCTTGTGACCCTTTCATTTATGTTATGAAAATCAAATTTGATTGATTAGACCGTTGCTATGCATGATGTATGCCTTATGAGATGAGGATTCCCATATAAAACTATTTTCATGTTGTGAGTTGCTAACAGGTTCGTAACAACAGTTTAGGGTATGTTGACAAAATGGGGGTAGGCTGTCAAAATTTCTACATAAAAAAAGTTACGGCCGTGAGAAATGAATTCACGGCCGTGGGTTTTGAATGTAGCGGCCTAAACTTTTGTAAAGAAAAGTTTATGACCTAGATTTTGGCATGTCACAGCTGTGAGTTTTAAGGAGACAAGTAGGTGGCCGTGGTTTGTGAAGAAGACGACCGTAGGAAAAAGGTAGCAACCGCGATAATGTTTTTTGGCACGAAATTCAGAGCAGATTCTGTGGTTCCCTCCATTTTTGGTTCTATAAAAGGGGGAACTATTCTAGACCCTATTGTTCTGAATATTATGCATTTTTCCTTGCCTTCCTCATGGCCCACTCTTACAACAACTCTCTTTTGGCTTGGATGGGTGGCTTCTCTTCGGTCGAGCGCAAAAACTTTCTAAACTTGGGCCTAGATACACTATTCTCCTTACGAACCATGAAGGTTGATTTGCATCTACTGCGAGGAGCAACCCAGCTGTGGGACCCTGATGTACATGTGTTCTGCTTTGGGTACAAGGAGCTGTGTTCGACGGTGGAGGACCTTTTTGCCATCCTTGAGATTTTAGCACAAGAGGAGGTCATAGTTCCCACTCCTTTCTCGAGTCCCTGGGATCAGTTGATGCAGCTCTATGGCTATTCCAAATGTGAGGCCTCACTCATTACCCATGATGGATTCCTCATTGTGGCACGGATCATAGATCGCTTCGGGCCTCGGGGATCTCTTGGTGATTTCACTTTTCAGCTTCGGCATCGCCATGCCCTTTGCATGTCTTCTGGCTCGTTTCCTATCGGGGCCTTTTGATGGGCGACCTAGTTCTTCTTCGGTGGACGTGGCTCACAAGATCCATGAGGGTCGAGACCCTGTTCTGCTGGTCCTTACTGAGACGCTCTTTGGCCTTGATGCAGTCCATACTGAGGGTGCCCCTTATTTTGTTGGTAGTGCTCTCCTACTACAGGTGGTTCACTCTGCTCTCCTTTTTCTGTTTTCCCTCCATTTTTTTACTTAGCTCTCCTTTTCCTATTTTCCCTCCATTTTCCCGCTCAGTTCTCCTTTTTTCTTTATTTCTCTCGAGTTTTTCCACTTAGATCTCTTTTTTCTTTGTTTCTTTTAAGTTTGGCTAATGGAGAAAGTGAACTTGCTGGAGAAGCCTGTATCTGACAGGTACAGTGTAAAGTCCTTCATCTATCATCAGGTTTATCGTCTTTGCTCGACTGAAGCCTCTTGGAAGGACTATCTGAGTTCTCTGACCGAGGAGGACATCTCCTGGCTGTACCTTGGCTAAAGATATCTTTCATAACTACTGCCACTGTAGGTCACTCGGGGTTTCTGTTGGTCAGCTTGAAGCTAGCCACTTTCTATCATTCATATCGCATTCTTCGTCAATTTGGGCATACTTAGGTCAGACCTGATATTGCCGTGGGTCATCTATACAGTTCCGTGCATCGAGCCCCTTTCTTGGGTTAGTACCAATGGGCCTGATCTTTGCGACTGAGGATGTCGATCGGTGGAGAGTTTGACAGTTGACTTTTTGAGGATTACAAGGCTTTGCTTAGGAAAGAGATAGAGCGTAGTGCGAGGCTAGGAGGAGATGCAAAGAGAAAAAGGGCTCGACTCTTCTTCGTTGTACTTGAATATTAGTTTCTTTCTTATTTTTTTAGGGTAAGGACTTGTGAGCCTCTCTTGTTTTTGAATTAAAGATTGAGTTAGTAAAAATTCTCAATGAAAGTTTCTCCACTTTTAGTTCTAGTGATCTTCAAGGTTGCTCTTTCAGATTTTCGTTATTGTAATTATAACCAACTTATTAGAAAAAAACTTAAAGTAAGTTTTTACGTTGATCAACTACGTGGACAAGGTTACAGAAAGGGAATTTTAAATAAAGGTTTGGGCCGAACTTCTGGCAGAAGCTACCTACATATCCCGAAGAAAGGGAATCATGCCATAATGTAGTTTGACGCTCGGGTTACACTCGAGTATTGGCACTCTCCTTTTGCGGGTTTTCTCTTAGGGGTAGAACTTTTTGAGCTGGTCTGAGTTGATGGGTGTAGAGAAAACATTTCTGTCTAGGTCCATAAGGATAGCAGCGGCTTCTGACATTAGGGTTTTGATAAGGTATGGTCCAGCCCAATTAGGTACAAACTTACCCCTTGGATCAAATATCGAAGCTCTGATTTCTTTAAGGACTAAGTCACCTTCTTTCAAGTTTTGAAACTTAACTTTCTTATTGAATGCCCAAGCTATCCTTCTTTGATACCCTTAGATGTGAAACAACACCCTTAGTCTTCTTTCATCAAATATGAGTTGGGTTTGATTTGGATTGAATGTATATGAGATGAATTTTTATATTGTGCATTTTTGAAAGAACTATAATTTGACAAAAAATGACAAAAACAAAAACAAAAAAATGACAAAAGGAACTGGGATTGAAAACTATAATATAATACTTTTGGCGATGAACTCACTTGAGGACAAAGATTTGCTATTAGCAACACATTTTAATGTGTCGGTAAAGTAATAAAATTTAAAATATAATAATTACTTTTCTCAACAACTATTATGGTTGGCAAAAGTGTCAAAAGAGCCTAGATATGAATGACTTTTGCCAACGGATCATGTATTTGCTGACACAAAATTTAGCTTATTGACGACGCAAAACCATGTTGACAAATCTATCTTTCTTGCCAACGTATAGACAATACGTTGGTAAAACCTTTTAGTGGCGCCTTCTTACCAACGAGCTGGCAACGCACTAATTTGTGTCACCAAACACTATTACCTACTCAAATAGACTTTTACCGATGATTTTTGCTGCGTTGGCAAATTTTTTTTTTTGTTGTAGTGAACCATTGTCAGAAATAAGCTCGTGTGGAACCTCGTATCGACAGACAAGATTCTATTTGATGAACCTGGCTACTTGAGAGGCCTTTAGAACATAGTAGGAGACGACCTCGACTCACTTTGTGAAATAGTCAATTGCTACGAGGATAAACTCATGTCTATTCGGTCCCTTGGGTGTGATCTTTCCTATCACGTCAATTTCCCAAACTGAGAATGGCCAAGGTGATGTCATATTATTGAGATGAGATGGTGGCACATGCATGAGATTTGCGTGAACTTGGCAATTTTGGCATCTCCCAACAAACTGATGACAGTCTGTCTCCATTGTCGTCCAAAAATATCCTTGATGCAGAATCTTCTTGGCTAGCATTATTCCATTCATGTTAGGCTTGCAAACTCCTCTGCGAACCTCTTTCATCAACTCGTGTCCCTCTTCTGTGTTAACACAAAGCTTATTAACCCCAAAATATCCTCTCTTATATAGTATTCCTCCACATATCACAAATTGCGCAGCGAGTCTCCTAATGGCTCTTTGATCCTTCTTGCTAGCTTGACTAGGATACTCTCCTTTCTCAATGAAGTTCTAAATGTCGTGGTACCAGGGTAGTCCATCGTTGACTTCTCGGATAACAAAAATATCATTAATTATGGGTGTATCTCTTTGCTGAGTTTCCAAGGGTCTCATTCTTAACCCAGGCGGTATGTCTATTATTGATGCTAGAGTAGCCAAGGCGTCGGCGAACTTATTCTGTAATCTCGGGATGTGAGTGAATACCACACTTTCAAAGCTGGGGATTATCATTTTGAGCTCTCGGTGATACTAGATCAACTTCTCCTCTTTAACCTTCCATTCTCCTTTTGCTTAGGAGACGACCAAAGCTGAGTCCCCAATAACTTTCAACTTTCTTGCCCCTAGTTCTAAGGCTACCTCCAATTTGGCTAGACAAGCTTCGTATTCGGCCTGATTGTTAGTAACCTCAAAACTCAACTTATAAGCTAACAAGATGTGGGAATCATTGGGGGTGATTAGGAGTATCCCTATCCCGTACCCATATTGTTTTGAAGCTCCGTCAAAATACAAGGTCCACAGATCCTTCTCACTTTTTATTACTTGTTCGTCGGGGAACTCAAATTCGGGTTCTTCTTCTCTTTCAATGGGATAGTTGGCCAAAAATTCTGCAACGGCTCTCCCTTTTACTAAGTTCCTCGTAACATGCTGTAAGTCGAATTCAGCTAACATTAGCAACTAACGAGCCAACTTTTCAATCAACGCTGGCTTTTCAAAAAGGTATTTGAGTGAGTCCATTCTTGAGATCAGAACAACTCGGTATGCTAGCATATAATGGCGTAGCTTCCTGGATACCCCAACTAGCACCCAGGAAGTCTTGTCCAAAGGAGTGTACCAACGCTCACATTCCGTCATCTTCTTCCTTAAATAGTAGACAACACTTTCTACCTTGGCTTCATCTTTTTATGCAAGCATACACCCTATCGTTGAGTCAATCAGTGATAGATACAGTATCAAAGGACAACTGAATTTCGGTGGCTATAGAACTAGAGGGTTTTGTAGGTACTGTCGTCTAGCATCGAAAGCATCTTGATACTGTTGATCCCATTGAAACTTGGTCCCCTTCTTCAAGAGTTGGAATAGAGGTTCTTAGGTAGTGGTTACTTTAGCAATGAATTAACTGATGAACTAAACCTTTCCTACAAAACTCCTTACATCCTTCTTGGTCTTCGGAGGGGGGGAGGGGG
>JAOTRH010214438.1:0-10763 GCA_034768845.1 Heliamphora exappendiculata | reverse complement strand
TGATGATGCCATTCGCTTTTTCAATGGTGCAGATGAGGATATGACTGTTCGAATAGGAATTATGAGAATCACTGGAACCAGCATAGGATGCAATACGTAAATGAAGAGATGAAAAAAGTTTCTAAATTTTTGAATTCGATCGATTGAAAGTCGGAGAAACATCACTCACTCGAAAATAATTGGCTTTTTCTTGAACAATACTGACATAGGGTTCGATAAATAGAGCTTTTCGTTTTGTTTCAAGCACGGATTTGATTAGGAGTAATTCGGAGACGATTGTTTTACCTGCTGACGCTGAAAAACAGAGAAAATTACATAGAGAAGATTTATTAAATCAACAAACCTGGAGCGGAAAAGAGATGGAACCGAGCGACGTGAGGAGGAAGAAGAAGCAGAATCAGGAGGTCGAAAGCGGAGGCACGACTCACGAGTGTCGTCTTTCCTTGAAATTAGGGCTTGTTTAGGGAAATGTGGCATTCGCTCGGATTTCGCCACGTTTAGGGAGATAGGAAAGATCAGTACTGGCCCGGTTACGTTTATTTTCGAACTTTTTTTTTGTGAGACTTTTATGCTTAAATTTTTTTAAAAAAGTTTACTTATTTAGTTTTAGTTGATTTTTTTTTATATATTTTTATATTTATTTTTAAAAAATAAAAATTAAAAAATTAAAAAATCTTTAAAAAAATAATAAAAAAATAAAAACTTTTTAAACTTAATTTCCAAACTACACAAAAACTTATTTAAAAAATATATTTTGCTGGCCAAACGCGTTTGCAGAAATAATTTTCGATTTACGATGAGCAGATATAATATACTAATTGTGCGTGTTTGGAATTCGTTGGCACAATTCAAGCCAACTACTTAGCTTGTTTTTGTTGATTCCAAACAAACTTAAGAGCTGAACTCGAGATGTGTTGGCCATACCTCTTGACTTCAACAAGAAGAGAATGTCGTTAGTGCTTTTTGGTTAAATTTGATCGAAAAACACTTCGACGCTCAAGTTAGTCTTCTCTCTGAAAGTGAAACTAAGCGAGAATTGGAATAAAATATTGTGTACCTTAAGTGTTTAGAGTGCTTACCTTTTATAGGAACTAAACCTGAGTGTTTGAGTCATTTAGACCCGACTACTGATCTCTTATCTTTGGCTCATCAGGGATTTTACCTTATCTCTAGGCATTTCTAGTTGTTTTAGGGTGCTTTCTCCATCTTATTCGAACAGTTGTTGCGGAGATGAAGCCCTTCTTGAGCGATATTCTTGCCAAGGATCCTTATCAGTGATTGCTCGATTTGTCATGGGCTTGCCCTTTTTAGGGTGGCCTAAACTAATCATAGGCTTCCCTGGTGGGCCAAACTCATTATAGGTGGCTTTTTTGGGGCAGTCCAAAATGTTCTCTGCTCTGGATTGGGCTGTAGGCCCATTATTTAGCCCACCTCCAACTGCCCCCAACTCTAGCTTTCATTTAGTCGAAGAGTTTAGTGAAGAGTTAAAGCTCCTATTCTTCCTTATTTGGCAAGTTTGGTATTTCCCGATTATTCTGCTCGGTGGGTGTCTTTGGCTATTGTGAATGGCCTCTATTCGGTGTTCGGTTGCCATTCCAAGCGCATTGCCTCTTTGGCTCTTATTCTACTTTATAGCTATTTCTCGAGCCTCCATACAATGACGTGGAGGGCTGAGATTGGAGTGTGGAGAGGTGCGCGTCGCTTCGGTAAGCCGAAACGTCTCATCATCCGTATGATGCTTTTAATACTTTTCAAACGTTTCGTTTGGATTGCTATAAAAGCTCATTTCAAACCTTTCTTCCCACTTTTTGCTATTGTCACTGCCTTTTAGAGCTTTTTCGAACCAATTTTTTCATTTTTCAGCGATAAATCTCAAAAACTAGCGAAGAAAACCTCATTTTTCGGCATCAAATCATTCGTACGTTGTCTAAGTTGTCTTATCTTCTTCTTTTCTACTTTGTTTTTGCTTTGGGGACGAGTTTAGCCCATATTTCTTCCTTTTTTCTTCTTTCTTTCAAACTTTGTAAAAATGGGTAAACTCTAGAAACTAGTTTCTACGCCAGAGGTGATGCAAAGTTTCCGGCGTTGATACCAAATTTCATATGATGTTAGAATCACTCTTGCAAATAAAGTAGACTCCATGGAGGGAAACTAGGACACACTTCCCCTTCCATTAGTGGCTATAGTGGAAGGGGGAGTTAAGTTCCCCTTACATCCCCTCTTTCGCCAAGCTCTTCGACACTATAGAGTGAGCCTCATGCTGGTATCTTCTAATGTCTTTAGAGTGATCATAGGAGTTGTGGAATTGAACTGTATCTTGGGTACCAATCTCGGTATCTTCGATATAGTTTATCGCTACAACATGGTCTAACATTCAACTGGGTCATACTACCTCAAGGCAAAGAAAGCAGTCGAAAAGTTGGTAATCGAGCTCCCAAATTTTGGCAAAGATGTGGATGATGACTTTGTTTATGTCACCGAAAACTTCGAGTTCAGTGCAGGTGAGCCCCAGGGCATCTTTACTGTTCCTTGGACCTTCGGCCTCGCCCTAGTAATCACCCATTAACCATTTTTTTTTGCTTGATTGAACTTTTCTTTCCTTCCTTTGGTAATAACTTTTTGTTCGTCGGTGCAGGGGAGATAGCCAACAACAAATTCCAATCTATTGTGATGGGTATCCATAAAAAAGACCTTAAGAAAGTTTGGAGTTATAAAGGTTTACCCGAACGAAAGGGCTAGGTCGGGCTACCCATATCTTGCCCAAGTACATCCTCACGTACCGGTCCTTTATTCGACCCAACATTTCGGGGGTTCAAATTGCTGCTAGCGCCTCGGCACAAGTCTAGGTGCCAGAGGCAATAGTTCTTCCATTCACAAGGGCTGAAAGGCAAGTTACCATTTCCCAACCCCCTCTTCTTTCAAACTCTCCCAAGCAGCCTTCTCCTTAGGAAATTGCCCTGGTTTCATCGTCATCATTTTCTAACTCACCTGACTTAGTTACCATTACTGAGATTGCGAAAAGGAAGACCCCCGCTGCTAACCTGACTGAATTCTTCACCATTAGGAGATTTAAGAAGGTCACCGTAGCTACCGTTATACTCGTCGGAGAGATCCAACGAGAAAAAATCACCAATCTCGCTTTTGAGCTCTCTTAAGTGACTTTGAGAGGTGGAGAAGCAGTGGCTCAGCCTCCACTAAAGAGGTTGAAGAAGGCTAAGGACGTTGGACCTAGTGCTATTAAGGAGACTGATCCACGAAAAGGAAAGGAAAAAGAAAAAAACTAAGGAAAAACGGTCGTGGATATCCCTGAGGGGCCAGTGCCATGGATCCTCGAGCTCAAAAAGGGTGGTAGACAAATTACCCCGAAGATAAGGTCGATTCGTCGGACACGGCCTTCAGCTTGTGTAAGGCGTGGCTTCTTTCAGCAGACATGGAGGAAGTCCGCTAATTCCTTCATGACAAGCTAGTCAAATCATCAATTCGGCACTCAATTCAAGTAACTTAGAACTCTTTTAGTTTTCTTTTCTTTCTCATCACTTAATTAGTTTATGTTGATTCCTCTTCTCTTTTTGCAGAGCCTCTAACGTCTTGTAGTGACAATGGATAGGGTCGAAGCTTGAGAAACTGAGCTTGTTGATATGCACAAAAAGAACTACTCTTATCTCTAGCATATGTTGAAGTTAAAGGCGAGTCTCCGAGAGAAAGAAAAAATTACTGTTGCTGCTAGGGCCCGAGCTTCTAAACTGGAGGTTTCTGAACTCTCTTAAGAGGTAGATAAAAGAGGGAGAAGAGGCCTTGGCAACAGCCATAACAAAGCTAGAGAAGGGGTAGAGAAGAACAAGGCTATTGAGGAGGCCGAGAAGGCTTACGCCGAAGGGGTGACTGAGGCCACCGAAATTTATAAGGGCCAACTTCCCAAGCTTCAATACATAATATTTGGAGCAGCTTGAGAGGCCCCTTGAAAGCTGTTGGGGTGGAGGAATCCTCCCCTTGTGCGTCGAGGTGCCTCTCCTAAGTAAGCAGGTTGATGAAGAAGAATACGAATGAGAGGTGGGGGGTTGTTGATGTTAAAGTGCTGATGAAGTGCCTCCTCCTCCCCAAGCTCATGATCTTCCTTTTGACGATCCTTTTACCCTTAAAGGCGAGCCTGAGGAGACATTAAAGGATTTTTTGGCTTCTCCTTAGAAGGTTTTCGTGTTATTTTTTTTTGTAAGGCCTAAGAGCTTGTTTTTCTTTTTGTTTCTAACTGTAGTGCTCTTCGGGACTTTTCGGTACTTTTAAGGGTCTTTACTCTTTTGATTAATGAAAATCAACTTTTCATTTTCTTGAACTATATGATGCCCCTTTGTTCGGGTTTAGTATTTGCTACTTAGTCACTAAACTTATTAATTTTAGCACAAATATTTGAGGTTAGCGATTTTAGGCTTAGCCTATCCTTCCAAGCATGGGATATGACCATCCATATTCGAGGCTTTTTAGTTCGGATAAACTTTGAACTTAAGCTTTTTTAAGCTTTTCCTTCCTAGTATACGGGCATAACTTCCATACCAAGGATGTATTAGTTCAGATAAATACTTCGAACTTAAGCTTTTCTAAGTTTTTCATTCCCAATATGGGAGTATAACTTCCATACCAGGGATGTATTAGTTCATATAAATACTTCGAATTTAAGCTTTCCTAAGTTTTTTCTTCCTAGTATGGGAGTATAACTTCCATAACAAGGATGCATTAGTTTGGATAAATACTTCAAACTTATGCTTTTCTACGTCCCTCGAACATAAGACACCCCAATTGAGTATCCTTTAGCTCAGATTGGTTATACATCGAACTGGTTTTAGTTTTGCCAAGAAGGCTATCTTCTTCCAAACTTGGGTTTATACCTCTAGGTATGAGAATTTTATTTGAATAGATTTCGAACTTAAAGCTAAATTGTTATTGGGATTGCCCCCAACTCTTTTGTTTGAATGGGGTAGTTTGGAAAATAACTTGTCTTTAGATTTTACACATTGATTTTACCAAGAAAATAATTTGCCGAAAGAACGGCGATTCATTATAAACTAAAATCAAATTACAAGAAGACTTGAAAAATAAAATTTACACAAGTTGCTAGTGTTTTATGGCCTGGGAATCACTTTGTCGTTCATGTCTTCAAGGTGGTAAGCTCTTGTCCTGGTCTTAGTGGTGACTATATAAGGCCCTTCCCAGTTCGGCCCAAGCTTACCTTGAACTGGATCTTTCAAATGCCCGAAAACCCTCATGAGGATTAGGTCACCTTCTCCAAACTCACAATGCTTGACTCTTTTGTTGTATCCCTTGGCTAAAACTTGCTTGTGTAAGGCTAGCTTTATGGCTACCCTTACCTTACGTTCTTCGGCTAGGTCCAAATCTTTCTCAAGAGCCCTTGAATTCAACTCGGGGTTGCTAACTTCCGTTCAGATTATAGGTAATTTGATCTCTAGGGGGATTACTGCCTCAACCCTATAGGCCATGGAGAAAAAAGTTTCTCCTATAGACCTCCTAGAAGTTGTTCGATATGTTCATAGAACTAAGGAAAGCTCTTTCCCCCATCTTCCTTTAGTTGCATCCAGTCTCTTCTTTAGTCCATCTAAGATGGTCTTGTTTGTAATCTCTGCCTGTCCATTACTCTAGGGATAAGTTGGAGTAGAGAAGTAGTTCTTGATGCCCAGTTTCGAACAAAATTTTTTGAATACCGAGCTATCAAATTGGGTACCATTATTCTATATGATAGCTCGAGGGATGCTGAACTGGTTAATGATATTTTTCCATGTAAATCTCCTGACATCAACATCCCTGATGTTGGCTAGTGATTCAGCCTCAACCCACTTCGTGAAATAATCAATGGCAACCAATAAGAACTTCTTGTTTCTTGTGGCTTTAGGAAAAGGGCCTACAATGTCAAAACCCCATTGAGCAAAGGGTTAGGGGCTTGTTAATGGTGACAGATCTTCGACGGGCATATGTATCTTCGAACTGAAGCTCTGACACTTCTCGCTCTTTCGCATGTATTGCTCGGTATCCTTTTGCCTATATGGCCACCAATACCCTTAGGAGATTGCTTAGTGAACCAATGATTGTCCACCAGTGTGGTTGCCACATATTCCTTCATGGATTTCGAATAGTAGATCCTGAACTTTGTTAAGATGTACGCATAACAAATATGGTCCAGTGAAGGACTTCCTGTATAGATCTCTCAAACTTGAAACCCAAAACCTAGATGCCTTCTTTCATATTATTCGAGCTTCATTTTGATTGGGAGGTAGCTCATCCCTGGTCAAATAGTTTTTATGGGATCCATTCAGCTTGGTCCTAGCTCTAAACAAAGGACATATGTTTCCTCGGGCATGGCTGTGCTTGGCTGTTGCAGAATCTCTATACTAATAGTTCGTGTCCTTTTAGGGCTCAGTGCCGAAGTTAGGCACGCCAAGGAGTCAGCATGACTATTCTCTTTCGAAGATAGTTGGGTTATCTTAATACATATAATGCCTTTGGTCAGCTCTTGGGCCTGCTTAACATATGCCAGCATTCTTTCATCCCCAGTTGCATACTCTCCCTTAAACTGGTTCACTACCAGCTATGAATTATAGTAGATCTTTACTTTCTTCGCGCTTAATTCTTTCACATTTCGTAGGCCAGCTAAGAGAGCTTTGTATTCAGTTTCGTTGTTTGTGGCCTAGAATTTGAGTTGTATCGCCCGTTTTATGAGAATTCCTTCAGGGATGAAGAGGACAATGCCAGCTCTTGCCCCTTTGTTACATGACGAGCCATCGACGTATAGCTTTCACGAATATTCTCGGTTTTTCCCTCCAGTTATGATCTCTTTCCAGAATCTTTTTAGGAACTGTTTCTTTGGTTACTTCTTCCTCTGCCTCAGGTGATACTTACTCAGAACATTTGAGGCTAAATTTCATGATAAAATCAGCCAAAACCTATCCCTTAATGGTTGTCTTTGGGTAAAACAATATATCATGCTCCCCGAGCTCCACTGCCCATCTAGCCACACTTCTCGAAAAGTCTACCCTTCGTAGCAAGGCTTGGAGTGGGTACTCGGTGAGCACATTAATTGGATGTGCTCTGAAGTAGTGCACTAGTTTTTTTTTGATGCAATGTCGAGTGCTAGGGCCAACTTTTCTAGTGGTAGGTACCTTGTTTATGGGTCAAGTAAAACTTTATTTGCGCAGTAGATTGGTTTTTGGACCTTGTCTTCCATCCATAGGATGACGACACTGACTGCCCATTCTGATATTGCTAGGTATATAAACAACGTCTCTCCACTTTTTGGCACTGTCAATAATGGTGAAGAGGAAAGATAACTCTTTAGTTATATCAAAGCTTGTTTACTCTCGTCATCTCATGCTAACTTGTCGGCCATTTTTAATACTTTGAAGAGTGGATGACACCGATCAGAAGCTCGGCTAATAAAGCAATTTAGTGCCGCAGTCGTACCCATTAATCTTTGTACCTCCTTCAGATTCTTCAAGCTCTGGAGGTTTTGAATTGGTATGATATGTTCAGGGTTTACTTCTATCCCCGGTGGATTACTAAAAAGCCTAAGAACTTCCCAAAGCTCACACCGAAGGCACATTTAGAAGTATTGAGCCCCGGTTTGTAAGCTTTAAGGATTTTAATGGTCTTCCTTAGATCATCAAGGTGACTATTTGAATGCTTGATTTTTACCACCATATAGTCAATGTAGACCTCCATTGTGTTACTAATTAATTCCCCAAACATCTTGGTGGCTGTAGACACCCCAATTTGATCCCGCCCAATCTTAGGTGAATCCGATGATGAAAACAGGTAGAATGGTGCTTCAGTTCGATCCTTGAGAAATTATATTGAACCATCGATAACTTGTTGTGCAAGTCATTCCAAAGTGGCGATCGCCATGTTTAGTGTGGCGACCGCAATAGAATCTCTTGAAAACCTTAGCTAAAAGTGGCGACCGCCTCCTTTAATATGGTAACCGCCAAATTGCATTGTGGTGACTTCTAATAGAACCCTTTGGAACCTTCTTTAAACATGGCGACCGCCAATTCCAAATAGCCTGACGTGTCTCAAATGTGGTAGCATCTCATTGGTTCAAAAATTCTATAAATACCGTACTTCTGGTACGTTTTCACATATAGAATTTTAGTGAGAGATTTTGAGAGAGAAGCTCTACCGAGTTGCTGAGCAATTTTGAGTCCCGACACCGAAGTTCTGGCGAAATACCGAGATTCGAACCTCCGATACCTACATTGAAACCTTGCTTGAATCACCATCCGAGAATTAGCCCATCAAAGAACATTCCCCAAACTTGAGGATTCCTAAACAATCCAGGTATTTTGTTTGGATCCCTAACCCTTCTAACTCAATTCCCTCTCTTTTGGAGTGATCGAGTTAAATTCGAAGTTCAATTCATGCATTTCCTTCATTTGTATAATTAACCTTATTTCTTATTTAATTTTTTTATTTAGTTTAATCTTTTAATTAATTGCTTAATTCACACATCCACACGAAGCACATTATTTTTTTAATATATTCATCAAATTAGTGCTAACATTATTTTACAATACAACTAATAATGTCGTTATTGTTATAATTCAAGTACTTACATAAAAATGATTGTAATTGTCAATATTACATCTATTTAAATTTTAGTATTTTATTTCTTTTCTCTTCTTTTAGTTAGTCTAATTTTATTTTACTACGCACTCTATTTTATTTTCTTGTAACGTTAATTTAATATTTTATTTTTATTTTTTTCTAACTTAATATCTCTTTTCTAGTTTTTATTTTTCTTTTCTTTCAATATTAGTGTAATTCTTTTTTTTAAACATTTTATTCTCTTAATTCCATTTAACATTCTTTTCAATCTTCAATTTCATACTAATATGTCTTTTCTTTTATTTTTCTTGTAATATAATTTAATTTTAATGTCTCATTTTCTATCCTTTTCATTTAATGCTAACATTTCATTTTGCTTTCTTTTCTCAATATTAGCTTAATACTTATTTTCCAAGCAATTATTTTTTATTTTATTTTTCTTTTAATAGTAATATTTATTTATTTATTTATAAGGATCCACTTTCTCTTTCTCTTTATATATATAATCCTATTTTTTTCATCATAATTTTCTTTTATTCTGTTAAATCCAAAAATTACAAAAAGACTTTTAATTTAATTATCGCATCTAAATGGCATTATAATTTTCTTTATAAATAGTAAAAACCCTATCATTCTTTTCATTTCTTTTGCTTTCTTCTCTTTTTATTTATTTTTTTTTTATTTCATGAAATGTAAATAGATAAATTCTCTTTTAGTAGTATCTTTTAATTTTTTCATTTGGCATCTTTTTTTTTTACAAACTTCTTCTTCATTTTCTTTTTCTTCTCAAACTCTCTTTTGTTAAACACCTTTATTTTTGTTTCCTTTGTTAGTAGATTTTTTTTCTTTTAAAATATAGAATTCTTCTGCATATTTTATTTTTAGTACTTATCATATTCCTATATTTTTTTTTCTAAATGAATGTTTATGATATACATGTTTTGGTTATTTTTTTTAAATGTATGTTTAGAGTAGTTTAGGTCATTTTGTAGCAAATTATGTTTATGTAATTTAAGCATTTCTAGCCTATTTTTACTCTTTTATTTGAATCATGCTAGTTTAGATTATTTTAATAAAATTACATGTGAGAGTGTTCCATGTATTCTTTAGTTAGAAATTGCATGTTATTAGCCCAAAAGCTTTTTATTTTGATTTTGATGATTTTCATAATTTATTTTCTAAGAATTAATGGTTTTAAATGGATAATATTTTATGTTTTTAAAATGAAAGTGTTAATACATTTTGAACAATTAAAGTTGACATCTTAGCAAAAAAGAAATGATTTATATCTCAAAAAAGGTTCAAACACTTAAGCATCCTTGAATAAGAATATTTTGATTTAATCTTAATTAAAAATTAAGTCAAATGGTTTGACACCCTAACTACTTTACAAGTTGATCTTCAGGTATCAAAGTTTTAGTGTCGATACAAACAAGTTTTGTGTCAACACAAAAGAACCGAAGCTCTCAGGACTCAATTTGAGTTGACACAAAAGTGATCCTCACTTTTGGTATTCAAAAGTTTGGGTCGACACAGGTAAAAATTGTGTCGACATAAAATAACCGAAACCTCTTGCAGAATTTTGGTGTCGACCCCAAAGCACATATGTGTCGACACAAAAGTCCCGAGTCTGCCTGTAAAAGGTTAGTTTCGACCCCAGAAACCAAATGTGTCGACACAAAAGAATCGAGACTTTCTGTAGAAATTCGTGTCGACACCAAAGGCAAGTTGAGTCGACACAAAATTGTTCATTCCAATGCTGAAGTTCTCAAACGAGTCGACACCAGATTCAAATGTGTCGGCATCAGAATGTTGGATGATAGAATGCAGAAATTGTGTCGACCTCTTAGAAAATTTGTGCCGACCCAACAACTTGAAGAACCCTGCCCTAGACACTTTATGTCGACACCGAAGGTATTTGTGTCGACACCAGCGACAAAAATTCAAATCGCGGCGAATTTCAATGGCTGAATTTTTAGCATTTATTGCTCCCCTACCTCTAACGGTCATCATATTCCGAGAACTTATATAATGAGTTACTTCTCAACATTTAAGAAGGTTGGAGACTTGCATTTACTGCTTCATTGCTAAAATTAATCTCAGAATCATCAAACTCACATTTATTACTGTAACTCTAGTTCTTGTTCCTCATTTCTCTT
>JAOTRH010214427.1:0-10763 GCA_034768845.1 Heliamphora exappendiculata | reverse complement strand
AGTACGGCTTACACACAGAAGACCAGATTTTAGGTTCTTGCAGAATATAAGTTTTATGTTCACAGTTTAGATAGAAAATGGACATACCATCGGTACGACTGTGGCACAGAGTTTTAGTAGGCCTGTCTTGGTTATGGGGAACAGATAATAGCATCGTCTATTGTTCTGACTCTCTGTGCCAGTACGCTTTGTGTGTATTGAATGGGACATTTGAAATAATTGATTTAGTACTGACTATTGGCTATATAAATTAATTCACACCCCAAAGTTATTGTGAATATTTTTTATCCTCTTCATCTTGAAATGATTATTGATTTGCATATATTTAATATTTGTTATTTTGATTAATTAGAGGGTGCGATCTTATATGAGTCTAAATTCTCGATGAGTTGGATAGCGATATTATTTATTTGAAAAAAATTAAATATTGACGGAATCTACGTCTCAAAAGATCAAGATCGACGATACCCCCTTAAGGATGCTTATAAGTTTTGACCGGGCCAAATTCTGCAGGTAGATTTAATTATCCGGCGGTCAAATAAGTTAAGAGGAAGGGTTTATGGAATATCAAGATGTCGATTAAATTAAATTTTTAGTAATTAAATTTAATTGGCGGGTATCGAGAATCTTAACGTGGAGAGAAATGGTAAGCATTTAATAATAAGAGCTCAATGCAAGAAGGTCTTGAGATTATGGGTCCGAGTGCAATTATAGTTCTTTAGTGGTGTGAACTGTAATTCAGTGTTTTATGAAAATTACAGAAATCGCTTCGACTTTCCATAATTGCATAAACTGCCCGTAGGTATCTATGTTCCATTGGAAGTCTTACTCATAATTACTCCCCAGGTCCCTACTGTAGCCCTATATATATGTGAGTAGGCTGAACTAGTTTTGATTGATTTTCATATCATTCTTGATATATTATTTTTGTCTTTGAAGACTTAAAAAATATATCGGGGTTCTGCTGGTACAAGTTCTCGGAGTATCGTAGCCCACACTACGTTCGAGGATCGCATAAGAAAATACGGTAGAAGATCTGAAAGGATATTCAACTCAGAACCAAGTCATAGTTGAAGATTAGATCTACAAAAGGTATATTTCTAAATTAACTTTGGTTACACGAGTTTATTTTTGATCGTTCAATGTTAAAATTTTTATCTAGAGCCCGTTTCGGTGTTTGTCCGTCTAGCTAATTTTTTACCAAAAATCGTTTTACAAAAACAATGATCTTGACAGTATTGTCTCCAACATATAACTCATGTATAAACTATAGACATGAGAGATATAACCATATATGTAATGGATGCAGGCCCTTGAGCCAAGAAAAGCTCGGTTCATCCATTTTTTCAAATATGTCTAGAGTGTCTATCTTTAAGAAAACACGATTTTCACCTTTTTTTTTCGTGACCAAAACTCATCAAAACTTTTTGAAATGTTTACTGTAGTTTAATGGGTATTTTATTAACATGCACGATTTTTCTTGAGGTCCCAATTTGTTTCCTTATTTTTCTAAAAATAAAAATATAAATCGGGTTAAAATGACTGTTTGGATGGACCACTTTGAATCCATGCCATTTATTGTAGAAGCAAGGTGCCTTGGTGTGATTTTGATGTGGTTGGATAGATAAATATCTTATCTTTCTAATCTCATTGGAATCAACCCATTTTCATATGTGTAGAGAAAATAGCACCGATTCTCCCAAAGTATGTTGAATCTGGACACTATTTGATAGAATATTCATAATAAATTAAAAACTATGAGAAAAATGCAAGGTCAAGTTTCAAAGCTTCTAAACTCATAGATCTATCACTATAAAAATTATTAAAAAATTCATTTTTGAGTTTTAGTCCTCTTTTTAAATTTTTAAAGTCACTGAGTTTTCTCACCACTATTTTAAAATCACACTCCCCAAAAGTTAATGTTTTAAAAACTAAGGCATTAAAGGCAAAATTAGGAAAATTGTAAAACATAAAACGTGTTCAGAACATCCCAAATAGATTGTCTACCAATTTTTAGAATTTTTCTTTAACGTTTGATAATTTTAAAAATCACTTAACAGTAGCTATGACCTGCAGCTCATTAAGCAGAGAATTTAGGCCTAAGTATTTGATTGTGTTTTGAGTTAATTTTATGATTTCATGTCATGCTTGGGTTAGTTTATCTGGTTGTGAAGTTATTTACGTATTTTCACAGTGTTTAAAATTGCGTACTTATGTACTAGCTAAACTCAAAGTGTTTATGTGTATATATGCTCACATCAAGGATGTAAATTAGGATAACTTGTATTGAAAGTTATGCATGTACATAATTTTTAATATCCATGCAAAGTATTTACATGCCATCTAGCCTAAGGCATGCTTAAAAATAATTGTGAGTTGTAAATAGGTGATAGAACATGTCATTCCATATCATCCTTAGGTTGAAAATTAAGCGGTTCACCGTTCATATTTCATGTGAAAGAATGAAAAATCAAACTTTAGGGTGGTACAATGACACTTGAAAATTTGTGATTGATTTGTGGCTTTATACCTAAGTTATTTTTGAGAGGTTTTTGTCCCAAGTGCTAAATGCACATTATTGTGATATTTATATTTTTTTGGCGACGGCAGTTCAAATGTCGTAATAATAAGTGTTAGAATACTCGATCCCGCGCTGGACCTTGACCTAAGATCTAAGGGTTAAATTGTCGCTGACACCTTACCATTAGTGACGACTCGGCTGGACATTTAGCCTATTATGTAGTCATCCCCCAGCTGAAGGAATGCTCCTCATCATCGGTAGACTTGCTCAACGTGTTTGGGATCAAGGGGTTTAGGATGGTTCACCCTGGTTGGGAGGACCTAAAATCACTTAAGTTTAATTGGATTAGAAATTTAAATTAGCTACATCATTCGCATCATATTTACTGCCACGACTATCTTGCCATACTTATCTATTACATTTTGACTGTATTTGAGCAAATATTGTATATCTATATTGTTTCTTATGGGCTTTAGCTCGTGGCATTCCATGCTAGGTTTTGAGAATTTGAAAGTTCTCGTTGACCACCCAGCACCGGAAGAGGTGGAACCGTGGCTCCCATGAGCCTGATTTCTACCAATCTGCTACTTTTACTCATTGGACCACCGGACTTAGTGTTATTTTTCTTAATATTTTTTGTTAAGCACATTTTATTTTGGGTCTATAATCTTAACATTAAGCCACTTTTACTTTTCTGCTTGATGGGTATTTAACCGATTATTACTTTTTTGCACCATTGTTAGTTATTGTCACTCTAGATGTCCCCTTGTTTCGGGACGTCACAATTTGGATGGTAAACATTTTGAGATTTTCTCGGATCACAAGAGTTTGAAATACTTATTTTCTCAGAAAGACCTAAATCTACGCTAGAGACGGTGGATGGAGTTTATGGCGGCCTACGACTTTGATCTCCAGTATCACCCCGGGAAGGCTAATGCCGCGGCCGACGCTCTTAGCACGAGATCTCATGGTTCATTGGTGTCTATTGCCATATGAGAGTGGGACATGCTTGAGCAGGTTGGCGAGTTTAATTTGTGTCTCAAGGAGACATGTGAGGGTGCGACCTTATTTTCAATAGTTTCGCGACCTATGTTGATTTCCCGTGTTCTGGAGGCTCAGTAGACAGATCAAGAAGCTCAAATGTTTTAAGATCCTGTTTCTAGTGGGGGAGACACCAAGGGATGGGTTGTGACTTTAAATTAGTGTTTGAGGTTTGTTGGGAGAGTATTTGTGCCAGAATTGTGCAGCGATGATGTGTTACAGGACTTCCACCATTCTTGTCTTGTAGTGCACCCAGGAGGCAGGCAATAAGATGTATCATAATTTGCATTGTCAGTTCTAGTGGAAGGTAATAAAGAGGGATGTGGTTCAATTTGTTTCTCGATGCCTTACTTATCAGCAAGTGAAGGCAAAACATTATAGGCCCATAAGGTTGTTACAGCCGTTGCCAGTATCGAAATAGAAGTGGGAAAACATCACTATAGATTTTGTGTCTAAACTTCCTAGATCGCTTAAAGGGTATGATGTTGTTTGGGTTGTGGTTGATAGACTTACAAAATTTGCACACTTTCTTTCCATTCGTGTAAAGGATTCTGTGGACAAGCAGAGTAGGCTGTATGTTAGTGACATTGTTCGGTTATATGGAGTAACTTTATCTATTATTTTCGATCGAGACCCGCATTTTACATTGTACTTTTGGTAGAGTCTTCAGGTAGCTTTAAGGACGAATTTTCTTTTTAGCACTAATTTTCATTCTCAGACGGACGGTCAGTCCGAACGTACTATACAGATTTTGGAGGACATGCTGAGAGCTTGTGTACTTGATTTCGGGGTTCTTGGAAGGATCATTTACCATTGGAAGAGTTTGTATACAATAATAGTTATCAGTCTAGCATTGAAATGGCGCCTTTTGAGATTTTATATGGCAAACCATGTAGGTCACCGGTGTGTTAGGCAAATGCGGAAGAAGCCGTAGTTTTGGGATCTAACTTGGTGTGGGAAACGACAGAGAAGATCACTATGATTCGCGAACGCTTGGTCAAGGCCTAAAGTCACCAGAAGAATTACGCCGATCAGAGAAGGAGGCTTTTGGAGTTTGGGGTGGGGGACCACGTGTTTCTGAAGGTTTCTCCACGTCGAGGTTTGATGAGGTTTAGCCGTCGTGGTATGTTATCACAGCATTTGTGGGGCTATTTGAAATCTTGGAAAGGACTGGGAAAGGGGCATACCATCTTGCCTTACCCCCTTAGTTGTCATCTATGCGTAACGTATTCCATGTTTCTATGCTTCAAAAATACGAGCCTGACCCATCACATGTCTTGGATTGGGCTGAGTTGCGAGTAGACGAGGCTGCTTTTTTTAGGACAACTGGTGAGAATTTTGAATACGAAGGAGCAAGTGTTCAAAGGGAGAACCATTGCATATGTTAAGGTTCTATAGCTTTATCACAGTGTCGAAGAAGCTACGTGGGAGCTTGAGTTCGAAGTTCGTGCTAGGTATCCAAAGTTGTTTTCTTCTTAACCTCGTAGTAAATTTCGACGACAAAATTCCTTAAGGGAGAAGAGTTATGAGACCCGGTTCCTTTTGTTTTTGTTATGTATATATGTGACATGTTGGTTCTCATTTTTAATCGTTATGGAAAATCAAGTTTCTATATGTTTTATGCATGTGTTGGCTGAGAGTGCACGTTGGTTTCAATACCGGTCCTGTCGGATGTCACAATAAAAAGTTAGAAAACTTTTCTAGGTAGGACTGCTTGATCGATCTTTAGACTGCTCAATTGGTCTGTCTGCGTGGGCTATGTATAAGACTGCTCATAGCCTTGGTTTTTTAACCAAAACTTTCCTTGCAAGCTTTATTCTCTCTCTCTCTCTCTCTTAAAAGAAAAATTAGATCCTCTACCTTCTCTCTAGCTTTTAGCTTGGTTCGGGCCCAACTCTTGGCGTGGGGATAATCGATCCTTGCTATACGTGCCGTAAGCTTCCCGTTCATCTGAAAAAAAAATGCATTTTGGTGACTTTAATTTCTTATCGGTGCTTGAAGTATCGAGTTTTTTACTCTTAGAGGTAGGATTCTAGACTACCTTGCTTTAAAATGGTACTACATGTGATTTATATGTTTTTTTACCATTTTAAAATGCTATAAATGTTTAATTTTGTGTTTAAACTTCGTTTGGTTGGATAAAAAGCATTTTTATGCATTTTTGTGGTTTACTACAAAGTTGGTGGACGTGATTGTGCTTGATTTTCAAAAGAAGAGTTTTGAAAATTGGGTAAAAGTATGAATATGTTGCGAAAACATGATTTTGGAGGTTCAAAGCTAACTGTTGGGGTTGAGCCTTTTTTTTTAAACAATTCGATTGGATGGCAGAAACATTTTGAAAATTTTAGTTGTTTCCCATGGTTTTATGGACGACGTGGTTGTAAGCCGTTGGACATTTGTACATGGCTGTGTGATTTTTACAAACGTGTTCGTAGTTGAGCTGCGTGCATTTTTATGATTTTATAGATGTGTCATAACAATGTGTGTGCATTTAAGCCGCCATTGTTACTCGGTGAAAGTCCAAAAACTTTGCGCAAGGAGGTGCTTTGCTCCTTCGGGTTAATCCCCGTAATTGAAGTAGTTGCCCCAATGGGAGGCGTGTGTTGTTGTAGCCACATATAAAACTTGTTATTAACTAACGGGTCATTAGATGCCGTAGAACTAGTTTAATGAGCGAGAGTCTATATTTGTTACTTTTGTTTTCAGTGCGCCAGAGTCGGTACGTAGGAATCATTGTGGGTTGTGAAAACCTAGTTGAAAAATAACATGTTTACATTTGATAAACTATGGATGCTATGGGATTATACGAAAACTTGTGGTTTTAAGACTTGTGATGTTGAGTTTTTCATATAATTTGTGAATGCATGTTATATTTTTACTTCTTGCTAGTCTATTTCTATTGGGCTTCGGCTCACGTTGTGGAATTTTGAAAACTTTCAAGTGAATAGAATTACGAGGATTGATCTTGGTGAGCCCGAAGGTGGCATAGACAAACTCTTTTGTTGTAATTTGTAGTTTTGTTGATCGGTTGTTTATACCATTCGTACTTGAATCATGTATTAATGTTGTACGTTTTGTACTTGAAGACATGTTGTTTAGCCTTGAGGATTGGATATTAATGCATGTATGTCATATGTTTATGAGAGGAACCATGAATTGGTTGTATGTTTTCACATTTATATGTAACGGTTATCATTTTTGGTTAGTTTTATGCTTTATATCAAACTTGTGCTTTGAGGGAGGTTTTGAACCTATTTTTGGTTGGCATGGTTGTGCCTTGAAACATTTTATAAATATTGAAATGTTTAAGTGTTGTGTGTGAAATGTTGTGTTTTGAAAAATGATCCAGAGCCAGATCGCTCGAGCGGTCATGGAAAACATTCTATTTTTGTGTTTCGAGTGAAAAACTAAAGGGACTATAGGGACCGCTCGAGCGGTCTGGGCAATTTTAAAAAAAAAACTTTTGTTTGTTTGTTTTTAAGCGTAGTTCTGGGGGACTGTGACCTTATTCTTTTAGGCAATTCTTTTATATAAAATAAACCTTCGAAAGTGTATTTTTCAAAGGTTTTAAGCTTTCTTTCATTTACATTTTTGGACCTGTATTGACTCGGGTGGTTTTGATGGATCTTGATATCTCAAAATGGGTGTTCTTAGGTGATTCACGTGACCCGGGTTTTGGGGCGTGACATATCTGCTTATATGTGGATACATTTTCATCGTTGGTACCTACCATGAGGCCATTTAAAGTACAAAAGACTTTTGTTAACAAATTTTAACATGAAAGATATGAGTGTAACATATGCTATTCTGTGAATTATGATTAAGTGATAAGATAATAACTTGATCCTAACTCAATCTCATTACATTGAGCAAAAACTTAAGAAGTTTAACCTCTTCAATTGTGCACATGTATCTACACCTTTTAGCTCAGAATTAAATTATATCTAACACTGGCAGAGCTGTGGTATAACAAAAATATTCTAGAGTGATGGGCAGCTTGATGTATGCTATGACTTGCACAAGACCGAATATAACATTTGCTGTGGACAAACTTAATAGATGTACTAGTAACCCTGGTAATGAGCATTAGCAAGTATTTGACCGAATATTAAAGTATCTCAAGAAAACTATAGATTGTGGAATAGTCTATAATAGGTATCCTACAGTGCTAGAATGACACACGGTTGCTAGTTGGATAACTAAGCGAGATGATCACATGTCAATTAGTGGATGGGTGTTTACACCTGGTGGAGGAGCTGTCTCTTGGGGATCAAAGCAGCAGACTATTATTACAAACTCAACTATGGAAATCGAGTTTGTGACACTAGGTTCTTATAGCGAAGTGGTAGAGTAGCTAAGGAATTTATTGTTGAAAGTAAGAATGTGGCCTAAACCTATACCACCTATAGTGAGGCAACACTATCGCGAGCTTATTGCCAGGTCTATAATGGTAAGTCTAAACACACTCGACTTCGACATAGCTATGTTAGGCAATTAATAACTAATTAGGTGATAACCACTGATTATGTAATGCCAAGTCAAAACTTCGTTGATCCTTGAATAAAAGATCTTGTAAGTGATTTGGTGTGAAAAACATCAAAAGGGAAGGTAGTAAAACCCATATAGTATAATCACTCTTGGTGAAAATTTGACTCAACATTTGAAACATTTAGTTTCTTGAGTTCAATGAGAAATTACATCATACGTTATGATTATGACCACTTAATTTATTATTCATCCCGAGATACAGTGCTTAGAACCTGTATTACAAAAAGGTAGATGCTGAGCTATATAGCTCTTAATAGGCTTCCAGCAGATGCCGTTAGGATTTAAGTACTATAGTTACAAGAGCACTCTCAAAGCCTACCTAAATGAGTGTGGAGTTGGTGCCACTTTCTATGAGTCTTAGGGTTTTACTCTAGAGCACTCATGATATCAGGATACGGACACAACGCCAATTCACGTGCAAGCTATTTTGAATACCAAAAACACTTTAAGAGTTGTGTTAGATATGTCCGATTCACAAAGGATTGCTAGTTTCAAAACAAGTTTATTATGTTATCTTGACTAACTTTGATATGTTTTCACTAAGTGAATGATTCAAGTCATGAGATGCATTCACTTATACACAAGTTTATTAAGAGAACAAAGGCTTCTTATTTTGAAATAGTGGGGGATTGTTGGAAATTTTCAAAATAAATAGTTTTTGGGATTTTTTTAAAATATTCGTTATTCTATAATAAAGCTTTAATTTTTATTTTAGGGAGAACTTAATATGAAGAGTTGTGACTATTGGTTTTAAATTAAAAGGTGTGACTATTGGACTTCAATTAAAAGGTATGTCCTTTGGACACTAAATGGTGTGACTCTTTAATTTAAATGAAAATGTGTGACTCTTTAAGAAGGTGGTGATGTCATACGTTGTGATTGTGATCACTTAATTTATTATTCATCCCGAGATAAAGTGCATGGAACTTGTAATGTAAAAAGGTAGAGGCTGAGCTATATAACTCTTAATAGGCTTCTAATAGATGCCATTAGAATTTGAGCACTATAGTTATAGGGGCACTCTCAAAGCCTACTTATATGAGTGTGGAGGTGGTGTCGCTTCCTATGAGTCTTAAGATTTTGCACTAGAGCGCTCATAAAATTTGGATACGAACACAAGGCCAATTCATGTGCCAGCTATTTTGAATACCAAAAAAATTTTAAGAGTTGGTGAGATGTGTTCGGTTCACAAAGGATCGTTAGTTCAAAGACAAGTCTATTACGTCATCTTAACTAATTTTGATATGTTTTCACTAAGAGAATGGTTTAAGTCGTGAGACACATTCACTTGTACACGAGTTTTTCAAGAAAACAAAGGCTTCTTATTTTGAAATAATGGGGGATTATTTGAAATTTTCAAAATAAATACTTTTTGGGATTTTTTTAAAATATTCGTTATTCTATAATAAAGCTTTATTTTTTATTTTAGGGAGAATTTAATATGAAGATCTATGACTATTGATTTTAAACTAACATGTGTGACTATTGGACTTAAATTAAAAGGTATGTCATTTAGACACTAAATGGTATGACGCTTTAATTTAAATGAAAATGTACCGTTAAATGAAAATGTGTTACTCTTTAAACGGATGGTTGCATCTATTTGTGTAAGGTGTAATCTAACCGTATGATCTAATTCAATGGTCAGATTTGATTAGGTACGTGTCCCTTGTGATCAGGTGTCTAAAGATCTATAAATAGTCTTAGGATCCAACCATTTTTCCATCCTATTCACTTCATATTTGAAAAGTGATTTCTCTTCTCTCCCTCTTATATTCATGTAGCTTTCTTTTCATCTTATATTTTGTAGAAATAGAAGATCGGATCCTTAGTTCGATTGGTCCATTTTTTTTACGGTATTCTGGCCTATCTTCATTTGTGTAAATTAACACAAATAAATAAATCTTTAAGATTGAGTTTCGTTGTATTCTAAAAGAAAATTTACTTTTGTAAATGTTATTGGCATGTTTTTTGGTTCTTCGACAAAACCACCAAAGTGTCTGTATTTTGATTTGGGTTAGGACGCTTTTGAATTCATCATATTGTTGCATGCCTCTCCTTTTTATGCTTTACCCTTCTCTTTTTCCCAGCGCTCGCTAGGCTCTTGAGGAGCGCTACCTTGGCACCCGCTAGGCGCTCAAGGGGCACTCAAGCACTGGACTAGTTCCTATTTTTCCAGTGGGCTCCGCGCGTAAGGCGCTCGAGAGGCCCTTGAGCACTTGTCTTGCGCTCACTAGGCGCCTGTTGGGCACTCGAGCACTGGCCTATCTAGTGGCCTCCGCTCGTTGAGCGCTCGAGAGGCGCTCGAGCGCTAGGCCACTTTTGTTTTGGCTCTTGATTTTCCAGTAGCCTACGCTCGCCAAGCGCTCTTGAAGCGCTTGAGCGCACTTAGGCACTTGCCAGGCACTTGAGAAGTGCTCGAGCACTTCATAGGCGCTTGAGCAGCGCTTGAGCGCTCATGCATCAACCCTAGCCTAATCCTCTTTATGGCGCTCGCTAGGCGCTCGAGCGCCCGTAGACGTTTTTCCATCCACCTTTTTCCTTGGTATATAAGCTTTTGGCATTTTGTTTTTATATACACCAAATATTTCTGAGAGAGTTAGGAGTGACTGTTTGGCACACATTGTCTTTTATACTTGTTGTCAAACTTTGT
>JAOTRH010214406.1:0-10764 GCA_034768845.1 Heliamphora exappendiculata | reverse complement strand
ACCCCCCCCCCCCCCCCCCCCCGTATGCATAACATGTATAACACCTATGCAAAACATGCTGTTCTACAACTAAAAACATAAATCATACACCACAAGATATATATATATATGGAAAGAAACATATCAACATATATAAATATCTCAAATAGATACGGGTCCAGCCCTCACAAAGGCAACCCCACCCTCCCTTCTCCCCTTATTGGTTCGGTTAAGAGAGAGAAAGAGAAAGAGAAAGAAGGAGAAGAAGAAGAAGAAAGTTTGTAAAGCTTAAGTCCATCTTCTGTCTTCAAGACCTAAAGAAGATAAGTAAGAAATTTTATAAACATATTTCTCCTTCACTGAAAAATGTCTTCTCTCGTCTCCATTCTTAAGAACTCAAATAAGAACACAAAAAATAAACAAGTTAGAATAAGCTACAGTGAGCCTAAGATCCCTAGTTCAGCCAAAGGACTTTATTTGTGTGATGATTGTTGGATGAGTGACCCATTTTTCTTTCTTTATTTAAAGTTTTAGGAGTTTTATTTTAAGTACCAAGTATGATCCATTCTCAAAATTTAGACCCTTAACATAAAAGATGGCAAAAGGACCAAAATAAACCATTTATGTTTATGATTAAAGTTTTTTCAATAGTAAGGTCCAACTTTAAATATTTTTATTAAATTCAGAAAAAATCATCTTGACGTGATTTTTATGTCCAGAGTTAAATATGAAGGTTGGCTTTCATATAGAATATATTTGATGAGTTTTTATCAAGTGGTTTGTGAAAAAAGGAACTTTCCCTAAACTCGAGCACTCTTCGGTGCAAATTTTCCAAGAGGCCAAAACCATATTTTAGAGACTTTTCTTGAAGATGATTTCTTCATGAAAGTTGTTCCTAACATCTTTTGGTTTCTTGAAAATTTTGAGGAATTTTGAATACTATTTGATGGATCAAAACTATTTTTAAAGTTGATAGACATGATCTATCTCTCTAGATAAATTTTCTATCTTTTTATAGAGGTCAAAATACCTTTTTATGATGACTAAATGAAAAGGTGTTATTCATGAAAACATTATAGGACATCTTAAGCTATCTACTCTCTAAATATAATATCGGTTTGAGTTGTTTTACTATTTTAAAATTATTTTCTTCTGGTAAAAACCAAATCTGAATAGATTGTTATGAGTAAAGAAAGTGAGGTTGTAACCATATGCTTGTGTCCCTAAACTTAACAAATTACCTTTTGACCTCAAGGGTTGGTGAGATGCTATAAGTAATGGATTTTTCTATAAGATTTAAAAGGACTTAGCTTTAGCAATCAACCGTAAAACTGGCCTAAAAATCTTAATCTTTTTTTTACCGTTTCACAATAGGGCTTGGTGTCCTATATTTACATATTGTTTTGATTGCTTACTTGGCACTGTGGTTTTGGTGCCGAAAGTTTGAGTTTAGCTTGTTTGTGAGGAGGTGGTTTTGGTTTTGCTTAAACTAGGTGAGAGTACTTAACTATTATCATGAACAAATGATTATGTGAAATCTTCTAAAATGTTTATATATTCAAGTTTTGAATCATGAGTTTTTGGTGAATGATAATAGCATGAGACTTTTTCTTTTGGATACATTGATCATTCAAATGTACTATCGATATGTTGAAAAAAAGATACGTGTAAGAGATGAATGATGTTAATAATATACTTCTGTGTAAAGTGTTAAGTTATTGTGGGTATCTAGCTCGTTTAAGTAATCACTCTTTGTTTACCCTAGGTGGGAGAAGTCATTCTTTAGTGTTTGCCCTAAGTGGGAGAAATCATTCTTAAATGTTTACTTTTTTACTGTTAAACCTTATTATGAGAACCTAAAATGTGTAGAGACTGTTAAGCCTTATTGTGAGGAATGATAATGTATTATGGTTGTTAACCATGAATTTTACCTTTATGAAATGAAAAGTTATTTATAATATATGTGACTTTTATGTTAGAGGGAATGTCGTGTTTTTGTATCATTGTTAAAGAATGATGAATTGTCATCCAAAGATATTCAAAATTATTAAACTTAGTGTTTGATTTCATCTTGTTTATTATAATACTAAGTGCACTCTCTTATAACCCTTGTGATTGCAGATAACATGCTCCAGTAGATGGTTGGTCCACCATTGTCGATGTCTTAGGCTTCAACTCGAAGCTTAGATGTCAATTTTTTTGTTGTTTTTTCATTTTATGGTTTGGAATTATAAGATATATCATGTTGGAGGCTATGTTTTGTGGTTTTGAGTTATGATGTATGTTTATGGGATGGAGTATCCCGGCTTGGATGTATAGGATGGAGTATCCCTTGAACCTATGTTATCCATCACTATTGAAATTGTTTTTAAATAAGACTCATATGAATGCTTTCGTTCTCTAATATCAATGAAAGGATGTTTTTAAAACAAATTTGTATGGAAGTTTTTGTTCGTAGATGTTTTAAGCCTTATCGTTTCCTCGAGGCCAGTGGGATGTGGCGAGATCATGCCCTACTGCACAAGTTGAGTATCTTACAAGTGCGAGGTGTAATAGCTAAGCCTTGATTCTACCTTTTTGGTTTATTTGGATATTGTTACTTTTAAGCCTTATTGATACATTTTATAAAGGGGAAAGTTATTTTTAACTTATGTGACGAATGTGCTAAGACAAATATGGTGTTTTCTCATCTTTAGTTAAATCTTGATGAACTGTCTTTTAAAGATGTTTGACTACTCTATAATTCGGTGTTTCAGTTTTATCTTGTTAATTATAATACTAAGTGCGCTCTACTGTAACCTTCGTGCTTGTAGATAGTTGGTTCTGTTAGATGGTTGGTCCACCACTATCGACATCTAGGGTTTGAGCTCAAAGCTTAGATGTTTTGCTTTCGCGTTGTATGGTTTATAATTGTAAGATATTTCATATTGAAGATTATGTAAACTTTTGGTTTTTAGTTGCGTTGTAATGTATAGGATGGAGTATCCCTATTTTTGGATGTATGGGATGGAGTATTCCTTGAATGCTTTTATTTCTCTAATATCAATGAAAGAAAGTTTTTGAATCGAATTTGTATGGATGTTTTTTTTCTTGGCTATTCTAAGCCTTATTGTTTTCTTTGAGACCACTGGAATATAGCTAGATCATGTCCCCGCTACACAAATTTAGTACCTTGCTGGTGCGAGGTGTGACACTGAAGTTACGGACGAGCTGAAGCTTTCCAAGGGAAAATTCAGAGCCTCGAGGCAGAGCTAGAGGAACTCTAGAAGGAGTTGACCTCATTGAAAGATATCATGGTCAACTTGGAATCCACCCAAGAGGTAAAGGACGACGAGATGTGGTAGAAGCGACGGGCGAGGTCGGAGAAGAAGCTGCTATCGAGATCCTTGTAATCCGTAATGAGATCTTTCATTTCGGCTACAAGGAAGGTCTTAGGAGGGTGGGGGTCTCTCACGATTCCCGCTTTATGGCAAGATCCTCCTCTAGTGTTGTCCTCCACTAGGCCGTGATGTAGTCTACATGTTATTTTAATCTTGTTTTTTACTTTACTAGGTGTTCTGGCCATCTTCTCCCCTATAAGCCTAGGCCCTACTCCCCTTGTAAGAATGCTAAAAGTAAATGAAATGTTTCTTTGTTCTCCCAATGCCACTTGCGGGTGTTTTCTTTCGAGGGAGACGTTGCACCAGATATCTATTGTCATTAAAAAAATATTATTTTCTTTTCAAAATAAGAAAATTTAAGATATCCAAGCACGCTTTTTAGAAAAAAATGGAGTCGCTACTTAATTTTTGAGAAAAACTAAGAAGAATAAAAAAAAGGTGCAGGTCTTTTAAAAACGTAACCAGAGAAAAAGAGGGTTTGGGGGCTAAGGTACAGAAAAAAAAGTATTAGGCACCATTTTCGCTCAACCGTGAAATTGGCCTTTACTTTGTCATGTTGGTTCTTGTTGTAAATTTCTTAAACGTAACATATACAGAACGGGAGGTTAAAGATAGTTCAATTAAAAGTAAGAAAAGAAACAAAACCCTAACTGTGATTCTAGGGTCATGCAACTTGGTTATTATTTTTAGATATGCTACATGTATCTTTTGAGCAATGTAAAGCAAAAAAACATGCGAGTAAGTGAAAAAATGAACAAATAAGGGTCTAAAGGTCATGCAACAATGTTTCTGTCCCTATCATGTTATGAACAGGCCATACAGAATGAACAAAAAAAATTTAAACATCATATTTAAGCAACTAAACATGTAAGAAACTCACGTTTGTAGCAACAAATATTGCGTCCGTGACAAAAATAGTCACAAAAATTGCGATCGTGACAAATATAATGTTACCGCGAGGAACAGAATGAAAAAGCTCACAGCCGTGACAAATAAAAGTCGGTGCTATAGTTTCTAATGGTCTAGAAGGAGCATATTCAACACATAAGGCCTAAAACAAACTCAAATAGACAAGATATGTAGGACAAAGGCCGTAACCCATTTATTCTAGATTAAATCCACCATCTTTCATCCTCTATACAAACAATAACTTAAAGCAGAATGCAAAGGATGTTAAAAAGTAGACAACATAGTGTATAAAACACACTTTTCATGTCACTGGCCTCACCAAATCTCACGGCCGTGACAAAAGGATGTAGCGGCCGTGACATGTATGTAAACAAAAGTTGGGTCCGTTAGAAAGGGAAGGCAACCGTTACTGTGAGTTTTAAAACACACACGGCTGTCACATTAAAATGTCGTAGCCGTTATGTCTTTATAACCACAGAACACATAAGTATGGAGGTCTATAGAGTGGAGATCACAGCCCATTTGATCTAGGTCAGATCTACCATTCGTTACCCAACAAGAAGATAAACTAAGGTACAGAAAAGAGAAAATTCTAAACAGAGTGAGAAAAAGGGAGAAAACCTTGAAACGAATGAATATTAGAGAGTTTTGAAGGAGTTTTCACACTTTTAGCCTCTAAACAAATGTCACGACTGTAACAATAGAAGGTTGCGGCTGTGAGTAAATAAGGCACAAATATATTGGCCATCTGCACAAAGTTCACAGCCGTGACTATAGCTTTAACAAAACATACGGCTGTGACACTAGAAGGTTGTTGCTGTTATGTTCCAAAAACTCAGAAAGTTTTTGATGTGCTCAGTATAATTGTGAGCATCAAAACGAAATAAAAACGACAGTAATATACGAAATAAAAACGACAGTAATATACGAAATAGAAAGCTACTAATACACTATTTAGAAGAAAAACTTGAATGAACAATGCTTAGATTGAAATAAATAGCAAATAAACAATGAAAACAAATGGAAACCTTATCCACGACACCCTCAGGGGAAGAAAATGAGGGTTTAGAAGAATATCGTGGGTTTCTACAGTTATCTCGTGTGAATATCAACCTCGAATGGCTTCTCGGGTGTGAGAATAGGATATCTCCAAGCTAATACGAGCTCTACGAACTCCCTCAATCCAAGAAAGACCATGAACAAGGCCCGAAAAGTATGGAATGAATATCGAAATATCGGGTGGGAGAGTATTTTGACAGAGTTTGGACCTCCATGTTCTTTTTTTCTCTTTGGTTTTTGAAAAATGACGCATATTTATAGACAAAATGGGTAACACAGACCCCCTCTGGGATGCTATCACCTGTCCAAAAAGGGAGAAAAGTGACGGCCTACCTTTTTACTTTTACACAGTGACGGCTGCTACCTTTATGGTAATGAAAAGGGCAACTGCAACTTTTAAAAGTCGTGGCTAGGTTCAAAGAGTGGTGACCATGATAAAGAAAGTCACGGCTTGTTTTAGGATGTGCAAAAAGTTTACAGTCGTGGGAGAAATGTCACAGCCTAATGATTTCTTTGTGTTTTTCATGGGTTTTGAATCGGATTTGTGATTTTGTTTTCTTGGGGGTATCTTTTAGCATTACTCTCATATTTTTGTTATTGGAGTGCATTCGAGACGGGTGCCTAACATTCGGCTTGATCAAATTGGGGTGTCTACACCGCTGTCTTTAAATTATTTGATTATCGCCTTTGTCGTTCATATGCTTTCTTTGAATGACTTTGTGAGATCAGGATTTTTTTAACCCTTTCCCGAGGTCCTCCTCGGTATGACCTTGCAGTCACTAATGGTTCTTCAAACCTTTGGTCGAGATTTGTGTTGGTGTGACTTTGTTAGCCTTCGTAGACGAGGGTTACTCTGACCCTTCACCAAGAGTTGGCTCGATATAGCTCTTCTGGCCATTGCAGAAGATAAGGATTATTCTAATCCTTGATTGAGAATGGGGTTACTTTAACTCTTGGAACTTTTCTAGTTGTTAAAATTATTCTAATCTCTTTTAGTACCTAGCTAAGTTAGGGTTTTGTGTCTAGATAGGTTAGGGCTTTTATTGATGGCTATTTTAACCCTTGGAACTTCTCTAATTCCTGAGGTTATTCTAATATCTCATTGTACCTAGACAAGCTAGGGTTTTTATGCCTAGGTGGGCTAGGGCTTTTGTTGAGGATTATTTTAACATGTGGAACTTTTCTAGTTCTTGAGATTATTCTAATCTCTTCTTGTACCAGGCTAAACTAGGGTTTTATGCCTAGGCAGGTCAGGGTTTTTTAGGGCTATTTTGACCCTTCAACGAGATTTTGTTGGGTATGGCTTTTTGTAGCCATTGTGAAGCGAGAGATTGGGAGCTGAGCTGTAATAGACAGAAACTAAAAGGCAAGATTCTTTATTTATAAATTTCATTTGATATAGGACTTGCTGGTGGTAGAAAACTCAGAGATTTATAGTGTTCCAAGGCATTGGGATTTCTTGGTCCGACATGTTCTCTAGTCGATATGCTCCTGTTCCAGCTATGTTTCTGATACAGTATGGCCCTTCCAAGTTGGGGCCTAGTTTTCCTTCACAAGGGTTTTTTGTGTTCCCCATGACTTTCCTCAAAACTAGATCGTTGATGGTGAACTCCCTCGAGTGGATTTTCTTCTTGTACTCCTTAGCTATTTCTTGTTGGTAGGCCATGATTCTAAGTAGCGTCGTTTCCTTTTTTTGCCTTTACCAAGTCTAGGTTTCTAGCTAAGGCTTCTTGATTTCTTCTATCGAGTATCCATCGGTCCTCATTGTAGGGAGTTAGATCTCTAGGGGTATGACTGCTTCAGTGCCATATGCGATAAAGTATGGGATCACGCTAGTTAAGCTCCTAGGTGTTATTCGATATGACCATAGCAGATGGAGGAGTTTATCAACCCATTTTCCTTTGGCCGCATCGAGCCTTTTCTTTAGCCTATTGAGGATGATCTTGTTGGTTACCTCAGCTTGACTGTTGCATTATGGGTATGCTAGGGTCAAGTTATAAAACTCGATCCCCAACTTAGCGCAGAATGTCCTGAAGATCCTTCCATCAAATTAGGTCCCGTTGTCCAAGATTAAGGCTCTTGGGATCTTAAACCTCATGACAATGTTCCTCCAGATGAACTTCTTCACATCATTTTGTCTGATGTTGGCTAGAGGCTAAGCCTTTACCCATTTGGTGAAGCAGTTGGTGGTGATTATCATGAATTGTTTATTATTGGTTGCCTTGGGGAACAGACCTACAATATTCAGCCACCACTGAGTGAAAGGCCATAGACTAGATAACGGATTGAGCTCCCCTAGAGGCTGGTGAATAATTGGTGAGAACTTTTGATATTTTTCACACCTCCCACATATTGTTGAGCATCCTTCTACATGTACAGCCACTAGTACCCCTACGTTATAGCTTTGTGTGCCAAAGATCTTCCTCTGGTGTGGCTTCTACAGATACCATCGTGGATTTCAGCTAGGAGGTCTTCCACCTAATCTGGATGGATGTAGAAAAAGTAAAGACCTTTATATGATCGCCTGTAGAGATTATCAAAGGGAGAGAGTTGGAACTTGGATGCCTTGAGCCATACTTTATGTGCCTCCTTGTCTGTTAGTAGAAACTCATTTTTAAGTAAGTCGAGATGGAATCCATCCAGCTAGGGCAGAAGTACGTCGCTAGGCATTCTTCTTGCTATTGTGCGGTCCTTGACTTTTCTTGGAATTCCACCACCACTATTCTTGGCTCAAATGATTCTAAAGCGGTGGTTAGTCTGGCCAAGGTGTTTGCATGATTGTTGACCTCTTAGTTTACCTATTCAACTTGAACTGCATTGAAGTATCCCAGTTCTTCCTTGGCTTTTTGGAGGTATAAGGCCACCTTTTCCCCCGAGCTTCATAGGTTCCTGCCAACTAGTTGACTACTAATTATGAGTCACTTTACACCTCCAAGTCATGGATGCCGAGCTTCTTGGTTGCTCCCAGCCCTATTATCAGTGCTTAGTATTTTGCTTCATTATTTGATGCCTTGAAGCCTTGCCTTAGAGCATGTTCGACAATGAGGGCGTCCGGTGAAGTTAGGACTATCGTTGCTCTTCAATCTTTGCTATAAGCCGCTCCATCCACCTGAAGTTTTCACATCCCTTCTAAATTAGGTGCTTTTTCATCGTGAGTTTTCACCTCTTAAAGAGATTCACCTAGTACTAGCTTAGCCAGGAAGTCAGCAAGTATATGTCCCTTGATGGCCATTCGCGGTCTAAATTAGATATCATGCTCCCCTAGTTCCACCACTTATTTTGAGTTCCTTCTAGTAAGATCTAACTTCCCAATGAGAGCCTTCAAGGGAAATTTGGTTAGTACTAGATGACGTGTGCTTAGAAATAATGCTTCAGTTTTCTGGAAGCTAGCACCGAGGCATTCGTCAACTTCTTCGGGGGAAGGTATCTTTCTTTTAATTCTGTTAAGTTTTTTTTTTATGTAGTAAACCGATCGCTGGAGCTTTTCTTTTTCCTAAACTAGGATAGTACTTACCATGTGGTGAGACATGGCTATGTACAAGTACAACTCTTTAAGAATAAGGTTGTAGTCTTCGGTCCACTCAAATTTGGATCCCTTTTTCAATGTTTGGAAGAACGATCGGCACTTGTCTAGTGAATGACGGGTAAATCTGTTCAGTGCGACTGCCATCCCAGTTAGTTTTTGAACCTCTTTCAAGGTCTTCGAGCTCTAAATAGACTAAATGGCCTGGATTTAGTCGTGTTTGGCTTTGATACCTCGATGGGTCGCTAGGAACCCAAGGAATTTTCCTGATCCCACTTCGAAGGCACATTTGGTAGCATTCAGCCTTAGCTTATGTGATTTCAATACATCAAACACCTCTTGCAGGTCGGCCAGATGGTTACCCTTCTTCTTCGACTTCACCACCATATCGTCAATGTAGGCCTCCATGATTCGACCTAGCAACTTGCAAAACATCTTGGTGATCATCCTTTGGAATGTTGCCCCAGCATTCTTTAGTCTAAAAGGCATAATCTTATAGTAGTAGGTCCCCCTTGGAGTGATGAATTTGGTCTTCTCTTGGTCATGCTTGGCTATGGCAATTTGGTGATGCCTTCGGTATGCGTCAAGGAAGCTCATCCTTTCATATCCAGTCGATGAGTCCACGAGCTAATCAATCTTTGGTGGGGGAAAGCTATCCTTTAGGCACCCCCTATTTCGGCTGGTGAAATCCACACAGACTCACCACTTTTCGTTCTTATTCTTTACCACTATTGTGTTGGATAACCAATCTGGGTACTAGACTTCCCATACGGCACTCGCCTTCAGCAACTTCTACACTTCTTCAACCACAGCATCAATGTGTTGCAGGGCCAACCTTCAACTTCACTGCTTCATTAGTTTGAATTTCGGCAAGACACTGAGCAAGTGATGGAAGAAGTTAGGGTTTACGTCGAGCATGTCGTGCAAAGTCCAAGCAAAGACTTCAATGTTCTTCTTTAAGAGCTACACCATGTCTGCCTTTTCATCTTTGGCCATGGCCAAGCTGAGAAGGAAGAATTTCTTAGGGCTAGTAGGATTATGAGGGATAGATTCAAGTCCTCAATTGCTTTGTCCCATGCATTTATGTCGACGTTCTTGAGAACGGGCAACTCTAACTCCACAACTTGCACTTGCTCAAATGACTGTTGGGTTTTGAAGGTTGCCACAAAGCATTGTTTGGATGCTACTTGGTCCCCGTAGATGACTTGGACATTTATAAGAGTGGGAAACTTCATTTTATGGTATGTTGAGGGCATGACTTTTAGTTCGTGGAGCCACAATAGGCCTATTATTACGTTGTAAGTTGACAGGACGTCCACGACAAAAAACTATGTCTACACTTCGGTTGCTCCTACCGCGACTGGCATGGTAGCCCTCCTTAGAGGCCAACTGGTTGGAAGTTAAATTTGACGAGGGGGTCAATGCTAGCGTTAAGTCCTTCTCACTCAATCTTAACTTTTTGAATAGGTTATAGTACATTATCTCTATAGAACTCCCTTAATCCATAAGGATACTCTTTATGTCATAACCCAACATGTTAAGGCTCACAACTAGGGCGTCGTTGTGTAGGTGCTAAACCCTTTCTAAGCGTTCCTTGCCAAATTGAATCTGGATATCAACCATTTCCCTCCTTAGCCTCTTGGTCGAGGTCTAAACTTGTAAAATAGTGAGCAGGTGCCTCACTTTCAGCGTTGCTCTCCTTATTTTTTCGGGGGGCTCAGTTCAATGACCCCATGGATAATGTTGATCTCTGCATTTTGGGCTAGCCATTGCAGCGGGATGATAAGCTGTCATTCTGTTAGCTTGTTCTTCGTAGCTACTAGGTCAATGTAATCGCCCAAGTAGCCTTGGGCCACTAAATTTTTAGGTGTGCCTCTTGATGGCCTTGCATTCGTCGGTTCCGTGCGGGGGGCG
>JAOTRH010214395.1:0-10765 GCA_034768845.1 Heliamphora exappendiculata | reverse complement strand
AAATATAGAGAATTATGAATGTAATGATTATGAAAATGACATATGTTTGTTCTTGTAGTTGATCGATGAATGGTTACAGACCAATGTTTTACATTGAATATCTGGTTTAGTGAGTGATGTTTAAATTAAGGATGATAATGCATACCAGTTGGAATGTGAGTATCTTTGTAATGGGATGGTGATTATTATTTATTAAATAGTTTGATTTTTGATTGTAAATTGAGATCCAGACGATGCCTGAGTATATATATTGTGATTTGAATTTGACAGGTAAATTTGGGATAGTCTGAAAGATAAAAAAAATTCTGATAAAATTTTTAAGAATTGGACTTAGTATATTTTGGAGTTTGGTATAGATGCTAACCTATAATAAATTAAGTTCAAGAGAATATCATTAAAGAAATTTTAGTTAAGGGAATAATGAATTATCAAGTGGGAATCACGCGCCTCAGAGTCGGGGGCATGACAGAATGGTATCAAAGCTCTAGGTTTGAATACCTATGAGCTGTGGGTGATGATAACCTTTGTGTGTGTTATGTTTGATGATTATAGGCGCCACTACATGGCATGAATTGTGTGCTTGTATGGGTATGCAAATGAATTGTTTTTGCACGTGCTATGTGTTTATATATGCATAGAGGTTGAACCTTAGGAATGATGTGACTTGCCATCGAGCAAAGCGTTTGGGGTTCGAAATAAAAAAGCGTTTGGCAGACATTCTTTCTATGAGAAATCTGGATTAGTTAACCGGATTAGCATGTCATTCCTAATTCTCCTCAGTATGTGTGTGCATGATGATGTATTGTGTTTGATTATGACTAAAATATTTGTATGATTCTTGAATGTTAAAGGAAAGGTCTAGGCTATGGCAACTTTTATAGGAATTTTAGTTCGTACGAATAGATAGTGAACATGTTAGATGATGGAGCATCTCGCTAGATTAAGATTGGAGGTTGGTGGAAAGATCATCAGTTGTTAGTTACATTTGCTTATAGCAATGGTTACTAGTCGAGCATTTAAATATCTCCTTGGGAGGCAATGCATAAGAGGCCATGTAGATTACTGGCATGTTGGACAACAAATAAGAGGCGACTGTATATAAACCTGATTTGGTAAGGAAAAGCAAGGCAATGGTATATAGATAGTGTGTTGTGTTGATTATAATTAAAATGTCAGTATGATTCTTAAATGTTGAAAGAAAAAGAGCCGAACGCCTTTAGGAGGTTAAAAAAAAATTTATTTTGAATTATATGAGGATTATATTCTATTTGCTTAGAAATTATGTTCTCGAAACCAAAGTAAAGTTGTGGTTGATGTTATGATATAGGTCGGGGGAATACGATATTCGTTGATGGCTAGAGATATGAACTTAAGAGTTAAGAGTTGAACATCTTGGTGTGTAGTACGATAATTATATCCTGATGTTAATAGGGCATTAAAAATAGATGTTTTATTTATTGATAGACTTTGTTTTTATGTAATGTAACTAGAGATGGGATAGATGGAGGAGTAATAACTATGCGATTTGAGCATTTTGAGAGCTAGAAAGTAAGTGATCTTAAGCAATTTAATTTTTGTAACTACAAAGATAATTGAAGGATTAATATGGGAGTTATGGATAGGGTTTCACTTTTCAAGAATGTACTCCCTTTTGCAACTTTTACAAAATTGAGAAATTTGGATTGGTGATTGGATCGAGGGTTGATTTATTCTATCTCTGCTTGAGAAGAAATTGCTTGTCCATCTAGGGGTTTGGTAGGACCTGGAATTTTATTCACACATTGAATGGTTGTCATTCGTATTGTAGTTATCTATTATGATGGTGCTGTCAGGAATGCATACAGTAATTCAATTATTCAGGTTGAGTAGTGGTTTAAGCCAGGAGATAAGAGAGTAAACTGACAAGAGTTAAAGTGTTGGTTGCAGCTGCTATAACAAATGATTTTTTGACAAGTAGTAATCTGTCCTGAGAAATGATGACAGAGACTGTTTTGCATAAGTGAATTATAGGAAGGATCTTCTGACCGTTGGGTAACATTGGGTTTGAAAGATTGCGATTGTGGGAGAAAGTATTGTCGAGGAAATGGGTCAACCTAAAAGATATCGCGGATGAGTTTTTAGTTAAGTATAGTGGACGGTAAATGATGAATGGATGTTCTAAATTTGATACTAACCTTTCCTAGTCCTGATCACTTCAAAAGGACACATAATTTTGAAATTGTGTAGAATATCTAGAATTGTTCAAATTGTGACAAGGGTCGAATTATGAGGACAAAATTCCATAAGGAGGGGAAGGTTGTGGAGACCCGGCATGTCCCATTTATTTATCAATTAATTTAATTAACGTAAGAAAATTCGTGAAAATGATTTCTAATGATAAATAACGTTTTTATATGTGGTTGACATGTATTGAGAACCCGGAATAGAATATCCTGATAAATTCTATGATGTCAGAAAAATGGGATTTTTTCAAAATTTAATTTACATTAAGTTGGTGAAATTTAAAATGTGGTGAGTTTAATAATATAAGTATATGAAGAAGAAGTTTCTAGATAATTGAAAAAAATATATATATGTAATAAATTAGTGAAGCTGTAGAGTACGCCACCCGCGAGCAACTTTTTTTTCTTTTCCCTTCCTCGTCGTCTTATTCCTTCTTTCCTTGGCCTCCATAGAAGAGTGCGCTTGGGATTAATGGAATCAATTTTGAGTCTCCTGTAAATGCTAGCTGGTTGAGCCATTGAATCTACCATAAACTTGAAAGACCTAGAATCACTTCTTCCCCAAGTGGCGATTTTCGGTCTAAATAGTGCAAAGTCAAGGATGAGCGTGGCGGTGGTTGGTGCCGGCATCACAAGCCTGGGGTGGCGACGGTGCTTTCGAAGGTTAATGCTGACGTGGTTTTGTACGAGAGGGAGGATTACTTGGGCATCCATGCGAGGGCAATCACCGTCGACAACATCAATCTGGACCTCGGCTTCATGGTCTTCAATCAAAAATTGAGCAAGCTAAACACTAAATTGGACGAAGACGACATGGAATCAAGCAACATGCAATGAGAGCTTCACTTCGAGTCATCTAGTAGCTGAATTCATGGTGGGCCGAATCTAGGGTACAAAACAAAATTGGGGCTTTTGGTGTTTTCATCTTCCACCATGTAGGATCTTGACTAGTTTTAGTGGTTTGATTGGATTCGGGATGATTTTGAATTTTAATTTCATGAAAGCTTAAATATTAAAGTTAATAAGAAAAAACCCTAATTAGGTAGTAGAATGTGAGAATAAGATTTTTTTAGTAGGAGTTTAATGGGATGAAACTGGAACATAGGGGGTGTAATGATAATGATATTATTAGATGAGTTGAGGTTCAGGAGTTGGAAGTATGAGTTGATCCAAGATTCGAATAGTTCCCTCCAAAACTCAGCTAATTTTCATGGACTTAGTTTAATTCTTGACAATTGGATTAAAGGGGGGCGTATGGAACTAGTAATAAAAATTGTGGGCTAAGTAATTAGTTAGTTTGGAAAGATAACGATTTGATTCGAGATTGTGTAACAAGAATTAAGATGTAGTAAGTATGCATCTCGTGATAAATGATTGGATTTAGTTAAAGTTATGGGAAGGTTACAGATCAAAGGCTAACTTAGACTTAAATCATGAGCAGGTAGGTGGGGTGTGAAGGAGTTGATGTTGAAGGATTCTGGTAATCAATTGATATAGCAGTAAATGAAGATTTTATGAAAATTACTTGAATCATTTGGTTGGTTGATAGGTGGTGGGGAAGAACCTAAGTGTAAGTGATAATAAATTCTCAAATTCTTGAAAATGGGAGTAAATGTGGGGATTGGAGCATGTGTGGAAATGTTAAAATGTTGCCACTTAACGAACTATGGATTGGTTTTATGAGAATTAGGTGAAGTGTTGGAACATAGAGCTAAAAATGAGACACTTGAATTAAACATGTATTCGTGGGGTGAAAGGGGCAATTCCATGGCTGCTGCGAATGTATACTAGAAAATCATGCTTTTTATGTATTTTGTTCTGAATCCTTGGCATATTAATGAGAAACATTTTGAGATGGTTTTGCATTTATGATTTCATATTTATATTTGTGAAGTATGAATGCATAGTTTATATATTCTGTCCAGTATTTAACTCGGTGCGTGCTGCACGGAAGATCGGGTCAAAGGTTCAGATAGATTATACAATTAGGCACAAAATCGCAATGGACCCGAACATTCCATTGGTACGATTGTAGTACATCGTTATAGTAGCTGGTCTTGGCTAGGTTAAACGGATTGAATTCAGGTTTTGAGAATTCAATGTTCGAGCTCGATGTGTTAGTACACTTGTAGTGTATTGAGCGGGATCAACGGGATGAGCGATTCTATACTAACTATATGAATTGATCCACATCCCGTATTATCATGTATTGCACGAACTCTTAATCCCGAAGTGATTGATTAATTGTGCTCAGATGATGTATAGTACTTTGAGTCATCAATGGTTGAGATTTTCTCCATGAGATCAACAATACCGATGAGTTGGGTACTTACATTATTTGTCTGATGATTGATAATCAGCTTACGGAAATCATGTTCGATTTAGGTTGAGGAGTTTCCCCTCGTGTGCTTTGCTTATAGGTTTGACTGTGCTAAAATTGTACAGTGGATCTCCGGATCCAACATATCAAAAGGTTAAGCAGTGCGGTTGCAAGGAAAAAAAAATAATTAAATCGGGTTGTCAATAACCTAATTTATTTATCGTGAATCCATATCTTAAACGTGCGGAGAATTCAGTGTATTTGATAATTGGAAAGTAAAGATATAATTTGAGTTAGGGCTAGGAGTTCAGTTAGGACCTTTAGTGGAATAAGTTCTTGTTCGTGCGAGAAATGATCTAGCTCGGGGATAGAGTTAGGGATATTCGATTTTCTCATACGGTTAGCCCGAGTCCTATACTTTCTCGTGATCCCTCACGTAGCCCACTACACACACAGATATTTTTCTTATTGGTTTCGGTTATTATTTAATTTAATTAGAATGCTGATTTTATCGCTGGGAACATTCAAGGATTAAATTAAATAATGAGGGGCATTTTTTATTTTTGACAAACCTAGGAATTACTCCCTAGGTGGCCGGCCTTAATAAGGGGGTGAGAATTTGATTTTATGAAAGATATATATCTCTTGCTTAATTTTTGGAAAGAAGATATATATACTTAACATTATCTTTGATATATGGAGAAACATATCAAAAGGTGGCTTTATTTGTATAAAACCTAGAAAACCATAATCCCCTTATAATATAGCCGCCCCCCTCTCTCTTTTGGGCAATTAATTTTGCATTCTTGGAGAGAAGTGTGAGAAGAAACCAATAGAGGGAGGACTCTTCGATCGGTATTGGTGCCTACACACCATGATCGTCTTCAACATATTTGGGACTTTTTGAAACTTTTCGACAAGTTTCATAAAGGTATTATACTATTAAGATTAATACAGTTCTTAGTTTTTATGAAAAACGCATACGTTGTTTTTTCCGATCACGATGTAGGTTCAAAATTTTTTTCTGCTCCAACAATGATATCAGAGCCATGGTTGCGTTTTTCTTGAAAAACCATTGTGCTAACCTTTGTTTTGCAGCCTATGTCGTTATAATCCGGTTATATGAATGTATAAATGTTTGGTTTATATCATTTTTTAATTATTTATCTTGACGGTTTTTTTTCGAGATTAGATCGGTTGTACGCCTCTTACGTGAGGTATAGGTTTTTGACGATGTAATCTATTATTTCATTAATTTTTTTTTTGGATTAATATTGTAATCGAATCACGCAAAACGAGGAACGAAAGCAAAAGAAGAAGAAAAAAGGCAACGGCGGCAAAGGGCCGTTCGGCCACAACAGGAGCCTGTCTTGGAGGCTTGTTTTCGGGGCTTTTGTAATCTTTTTCGATGCGATTTTTTTTGCAAAAATAAATGTTGTCTGTTGGCTATCCGATGGTGGTTCGGTTGCGGTTCGACGACGGCGAAAAATGGGTCAAAAGGTGCTTCAAAACTGGTCACGCACAGTGGCGCCACTGCAGAAATTTCATAACTTTGAGGATTTTTTTGTGGCACTTCAGCTTCGAATTTTGACGCAATTTTTTTAGAGATCAAGACCTCGATGTGTTCTACCAACCATAATTTTTTGAGGGTTCAAAAGTCACGGCAAGGAGATCAAATAGCGGCTGAAAAAAGGCAGCGCAGTGCTGCCTACACAGCAGAATTTTTAGCGACCTAAGGGGCTGTTTGGGCTTCTTTTTTAGCATTTTTTCAGCATTCCAGCGGTGGACCGGGGCTGTGATGGTGGTCCGAAGGCTGAGGAAAAGTTTCAGGTCTTTGAAGGCTCGTTTAGGATTCCAAAACCCTAGTCGTTTAATCTTTGATTCAAAACCGTCGGATTAAAAGATTAAACGGATGGATCGGATCATAAAAATTTAATTTATATTTATTTTTTCGTTGTTTAATTATTTATTTACTTGTTTTATTTAATTGCGTTGATGGATTTTATTTTATTTGCTTTTCATTTTATGCATGATTTTAATTATCGAAAGTATATTAGGAAAAACAGTTTTATAAAATAAATAATCCTAATATTTTTTTAAAATGTAAAAATAAATAGATAATTATTTATATAATTTTTATATTAAAATTAATTAAGGTTTTTTAATTAAAATCTGGGTATTTAATTTTTTTTGCAAAATGAAATAAGGAAGCTTTTGTTTATTTTATTATGGTTAAATAAGAAATATTTTAATTGATTAAAACTGAATTTATTTTAATCGGGAATTAAAATATGTTTAATCGTTTAAAATGAACAAAAAATAAAAACTCTCGATTTTTAAAATATTAAGTGGGAGAAGGGTTTAGTCACAGATAAATCGACTTTCGGTCTCCATAAGAAAGGACTATAGTCATAGTATCTCCGGCACGAATATTCAAAAGAAGTAAATTTAAAAATAGTGCGAAGTAGGGTTCGTTCACACCGGGCCTAGGCTTTGACACGGTATTTTCAAATTAAGAGTAATGGTTATACACTTAACCCGTGAATAAAAATATCCTCTCTAAGAAATCACTATTTTTATTTGTAGGGACCAAAATTTATTGGTTATTTAATTTACATAGAATGTCTTATATCAAGGAATAAAAAATCTAGTAGTTTTTTGTTCGTTAATTGTTAGACGTCCACACTACGTGACCTATCAACTGATGTGACTCTGGGCTAGTAGTTTTTTATTATGGTATTTAGTTCTGGTAGTAAATTAATAGACTGGCATGTCTGTCGAGACAGGTGTTGATTAGTAGACGTCCACACTACGTGGCCTGCTTAATTACGAAAGATTTGGGCTACCAACAATTCTTTTTTAAATTAAAAGGTTGAGGGACCCTAATTTGATAAAAGAATTAAATAAGTTTTTCTCTTTTGTTCCTCAGGATTTAATAATGGGATTATTTAATCCACTAGCGGCAATTCTCAAGGAACATAAACTTACTGGACCAAACTTTATCACATGAAAACGGAATCTCGATATTGTTTTGACTTCTGACGACTATAGGTTTGTGTTACATGACCCCTGTCCTCTCACCCCTCATAATGGATCCACCGAATAGGAGATCTAAGATTATGAGAAGTGGGTGAAGGCCAATCAGATGGCTAGCTGTTATATCCTAGCATCTATGTCGGATGTTCTGCAAAGCCAGCATCTGTCTAGGGCATCTGCAGCTGAGATCATGTTGAAGCTCATAGAAATGTTTGGTGATCAGGGTCGGGCAGGAAGACATGTGACCATGAGGGCTCTCATGAACACAACCATGGCTAAGGGTACACCTGTTAGGGACCATGTTTTGAAGATGATCGGTCTTCTTAACGAGCTGGAGGTCCTTGGAGCAGAAATCGATGCAGAATCCCAAATCGATTTCGTGCTCTAGTCATTGCCTGATTCATTTCAACAATTCTGACTAAACTACACTATGAACAAACTGAATTTTTCTCTGGCATAATTGTTGAAAGAACTACAAGCAGCGAAAGGTGTTATTCGCAAGCCAACCTATGCATTTGTTGCTGAAAAGGCTTCTACTTTTAGCCCAAGAGGTTGCAAGATGAAGAAGAAAAGGCATCAACAGGAAAATACAACAAAGGTTGGCAAGGCTAAGCCATTGCTTGCCAAGGCAAAGGTAAAGGCGCCTAAGGGAATTGCTATTTTTGTAAGAAACCGGGACAGTAGAAGGGGGACTGTCCTAACTGGAAGAACAAGCAAGCCGCAGGTATTGCTTTTTCTCTAATAGTTGAATCATGTTTAGCGATTATATCTATGGAAACCTGGTGTGTAGATACAAAGCCACTAATCATGTCTGCAATTCTTTGCAGGGGTTCTAGATAACTAGGTAGCTTAGAGAGGGCGAGGTCTACCTTCATATGGAGAATAACTCCTAGGTAACTACAGTTGCAGTGGGAGAAATAGTTCTTTAATTCAGTAGAAATAAATGTTTAATTTTGAATAACATTTTATATGTACCTCAAATCAGGCAAAACTTAGTTTCGATTTTCTATTTGGGGAGTGATAGATATTGTGTGTCTTTTACTAAGCTTTCATGCAGTATTTTGGTTGAAAAATAATTTATCTATCGTAGTACATTATAAAATGCTCTGTACATTTTACACCATATTATTTCTACTGATAAAAATAATGAGGTGAATAATTTACATGTTTTACCACTTAAAAGGAAAGTTTTTTCCTTGAACCAAAAGCTACTTCGGTAACTTCGTTTGGGTCATGTTAATCTAAAAATGAAACAAATACTGGTTGAAAATGGACCTTTAGGTTCATAGGAGGTGGAGGCACTTCCGGTCTACGAATCCTATTTAGAAGGTAAGATGACCAAGAGGCCGTTTATTGCCAAAGGACTTAGAGCCAAAGAAGTGTTGGGATTGGTTCACTCTGATTTATGTGATCCCATGAACATCTAGGCAAGAGGTGGGTATGAGTATTTTGTCACTTTTATTAACGATTACTCTAGGTATGGATATGTTTACCTGCTTCACCGTAAGTCTGAAACATTTGAAAAATTTAAAGTGTTTAAAGCAGAAGCGAAGAAGCAAACATGTAAAAGTATCAAAACCCTACATTAGATCGTGGAGGTTAATACCTCTCTGGATAGTTCAGGAACTACTTATAAGAACATGGGTAACATTCCAGTTATCTGTACTAGGTATGCCTCAGCAGAATGGTGTAGCAAAAAGGAGGAATAGGTCCCTTAAGGAGATGGTGAGGTGCATGATGTGTTATTCAGATTTATCACATTCGTTTTGGGGGTATGCATTAGAAACGGCAGCATATATTCTGAATTTGGTGCCTACTAAGGCAGTTTCCAGAACCCCTTTGGAGTTATGGATTGGGCTTAAGCCAAGTCTTAAACACTTCTAGATATGGGGTTGCCTAGCACATGTGTTGGTGGAAGATGCAAGTATGGTAGAACCAAAGACATATGTCTGTTTCTTTGTAGGATACCCTAAAGGAACTAAAGGTGCTTTATTTTATGATCCTAAGAGTCATAAGGTATTTGTTAGCACAAATGCTAGATTCTTGGAAGAGAATTATGTAATAAATCACAAACCCCGGTCCCAAGTTATTTTTGAAGAGGTGAGAAAAGAAAATTTGGTATACCCGGAAAACATACCTAATGAACGTAATGTGATACCGCCTATCGTGACTACACAATATGAGCTTCGTCGTAGTGGGAGGGTTGTTCGTCAACTAGAGAGGTTCATGTTCTGGGAAGAGTCTTATGATAAGATCCTGGAAGAACATGATACCGAACCCAGAAACTATAATGAAGCACTACAAGAAAAGGATGCAGTATTATGGCAAAAAGCTATGGAATCTGAGATAGATTCTATGTACTCTAATAAGGTCTGGGAGCTTATAGATCCATTTGATGAAATAAAACCCATCGGGTGCAAATGGATCTTCAAGAAAAAGAGAGGAGTGGAAGGAAAGGTAAAAACCTTCAAACCTAGGCTTGTTGCGAAAGGGTTTACTCAGAAAGAATGGTTCAATTATGAGAACCTATTCTCCGGTCGTTATGCGTAAGTTCATTCAAATTCTTTTATCTATTGCTCCTCATCTCGATTACGAGATTTAGAAAATGGACGTCTAGACGGCATTCCTTAACGAAAGTCTTGACGAGAGCATCTATATGATGCAGCTAGATGGGTTCATAGGAAAGGGCCAGGAGCACATAATCTGCAAGCTTAAGAAATCCATTTATGCACTTAAGCATACATCAAGATCTTGGAATACTCGATTTGACCAGGAGAATAAAAGTTTTGACTTTGATTAGTGTCTTATCGAGTATTGCGTGTACTGGAAGCGCGATGGCCGTAAGGTAGCATTTCTAGTCATTTATGTTGATGACATTCTCCTTATCAGAAACGATGTGGGATTGCTATCTTCGATGAAGGTGTGGTTATCCAGTCAATTTGACATGAATGAGTTGGGAGAAGCAGGCCAAATCCTTGGGATCAAGCTCATATAAGATCGATCACATACGATGTTGGGCTTATCCCAAACCCATTATATGGATATGATTATTGCTCGATTTGGCATGAAAAATTCTAAAAAAGATTTATTCCTTTTAGACATGGGATTATTTTATCTAGGGATCAGTGTCCTAGGACACCTCAGGAGATAGAGAGGATGAGAGGTATTCCTTATGCTTCAGCAGTAG
>JAOTRH010214384.1:0-10765 GCA_034768845.1 Heliamphora exappendiculata | reverse complement strand
AGGGGCTGTTGTGTTGTTGAATGATATGAGATGTGTTTGTGTGTTGTTATTTTTGAGTTTGATGACCTAGAAGTGTGCTGGAACCTTGATATTAATGTCTAAAACTCAAGAATGCAAACAAATGATACAAAAACTTATCATGACATAAATAGAAGACTTGAACCCTAGGAGGTTTAATTTTTGAGAACTTTGATGTTTCTGCCCTGAGATTTGAAATGCCATAACTCAATGTAAAAAATTGATCGAGGCATATTCTTTATGTCCAGATTTATCTTTTTGTGCTATCTTTCATCCAAAGTTAGTTTCAACTCATTTGCATAACTAGAACTCAAAATATTGCAATTTTAGCAAAGTGTGTCATTTTCTGACCATTCAACACTACTGACTTGAAAAACCTAGTTTAAAATGAGATCCAAACTTTTGTCAAAACATGAACGTGGTAGGCAGGATATATAACTAACTTCCCACTAAAAACGAGAACAAAATACTAAGTATTGATAGGTCAAAACCACTTGAAAGTCTCTGTTGAGTTTCTGTCCCCAAGGAACATTATGTTACATATTTGTTTATAGCCTAAAACTCCTATTTTGAGTGACCTATTCCAAACATGGTCTACATGAACATTGTAGCTAACATATTGAAGTACGTTCTGCCCACAAATCATACCTTAAAACCTTGGGATCGTATCCCAAAACCATTTTAGTCTATCCAAAACCGGCTCTACTGAGTTTTGGCGGCTGACAGAACCTATTTTCTAAAATGGCCAACAAGTCTAACTGGTTTCAAACAACTACTCTTAGCTCTAAGCTTGAAACTTGTAGGAGACATGTTGAACTAGAACATACTAAAAAATGGGCTCATTTGGACTTGGTCTTATACTCCAAAATCGAGACCAACCAAAGCGTGTTTTTGGTAAAATCTTGAAAAAAGTGCTGAACCGTTTTTACTTAGGATGTTTTGTTCACCTCTTTGCCTTTGGTTTTGCCTTGGTATTAAACATGAGAGTTGTAAAAAATATTTTTATCTAAATGGTGTTTAAAAATCATAGCTTGATTTCAAGTCTAGATACCCAAAAACCTTGTTGGCCCTTTTAATTTAATACTTGATTTTTTGCCTTAAAAGTTGCTAAGTGTTTGTGTGGGTACCTTGTTGTGAGACCCGAGTTCTATATGATTATTGATTTGAATTAGTTGATTAGTATTTCTAAGTAAATGTATGATGACTTAGAACTCATGTTATCATGTTGAATCATATCTTGAGAATTGTAGTTTGTGCTTCACATACTTGTACCTTATGCTTTACGAATTATGCCATGAACCTTGACATGCTAGTTGATGCCATGCTATAAATTATTGTATTTGAGATCGATGGTACACATTATGAGCATTGTCTCTTGCATCTTGGCATGTTGGAGTCCATCTGTGCAAACCATTGTTGGGATGGGCTGTATTGAGATTGTTGTTCTTGATTCTAAGTCTAGGGTATCCCTGGTTGCTATTTTCAAAAATATTTTGGCTTATACACTCTAGGTGCGTCCCCAGTGTTTGAAATGGTTTACGAATATTATTGGGCACCATAGGTTCGTCACTAGCACTTTGGTTTTGGTAACTTGGACTTCGGGTTGATACCAAGTGAGCATCTTGGTCTTAAAATGAAAGGCAATGACAATAAGTTCCTTCACGGCAACGACACTAAGTCCCTGAAGTAATGAAAGTCAAAGACAATAAGGTCCTTCACAGCAATGACAATAAGTCCCTGAAGCAATATATAGCAATGAAAATAAGTCCCGTCACGGCAATGACAATAAGTCCTTGGTGCAATGAAAGGCAATGGTAATAAGTTTCATCACGGCAATGACAATAAGTTTCCATCACGACAATGACAATAAGTCCCTGGGACGGCAATGGTAATAAGTCCCATAATGGAAACCACAATAACTCTCTGAGGCGGCAATGATGATAAGTCCTTGCAGGCAATACCAATAAGTACCAAAGTGGAACTCTTATTTTTATTTCAGTTGAATGTTGGGTTGGGCATCTGCATTTTAGACACGGCATCTCATTTGCACATGTTTATTGACTTATCTACTATCCTATCATAAATTTGTCTATCTCCTTGACTATAAACTGTACTGGGTGTTATATGGTATGTGTTTTGGTGAATTTTGTACTGTGAGATTAGTTAGAAGGTTAAAGTGTTTTGTTTCTGGGCCTTGGCTCATGGCATTCATGCCGCAGGTGTGGAGGAGTTCTTGGAGGAAGTCGTCGCAGAGGGAGAAGAAGAGTTTGAAGAACAGGGTGAGTTCCAAGAACACGTGAATCCTGCTGATGTGTTCTGAGGAGTCGAGGCCTCTAATTTCGTTCTTATATTCAGTTCTCACGTGCTTAGGGTAATTTTTGAAATTTTTGGTGAAACTATAATAGTTATGTATTTTTAAACGGTTCAGAACTCCTTTATGATGTAATAATTAACGTATCAAAATATGAATAAATGGCTAGAATATTCCGTTATTTATATTTATGCATGTCTCGACGTGCTCGAAGGACGGGGCACCACAGTTGGTATTAGAGATTAGGTTTAGTGAACCTTCAGGCCTTGGGTTATGGGAAACCATGCATTCTGTCTCATTGGAGCTCTATAGGATGCGTTGTATTAATAATAATTATCATCTATACATTATAAGAACTAAAATATTCTATGCCTAAGTCTTATAGCGAGTAGTGTTAGGACGTTACCGGGATCAGAAACAGCAGGGAATCTACATGCGAAGGACGAGTAAGAGTATTGAGATTGAAGATCAGAGATTTATGCAACGAGTTACCTTATTTTAAGGGGGGGGGGGGTAGATAGGTGTGTGCACTAGGAGAAGTTTTAGATATGATCTCGAGAGACACCGTTAGAACCCCGCGACTTCATCCTTATAAATCTTTTTCTCATTTACCCCAAGCCCTGGTGTAAACTTTTTGAAGTTCTTTTGTATGTCCTTCCTTCTTATACCATCAGTCCTCAATGGTGCTATCAAGTGTCATTCGTCGGTAACTCTTATGCACGCAAGTCTTGTTGATAACCCTATTAGAAATTTAATCCTAAAAAGTACCCTTGTTTTTAAGTTTTCATGCCTTGATAATGACCGATATTCGCATTTGATTCTCCTTCGATTCAAGTCATCATCCTTGAACTAACTCTTCTCTTATAGAACTCGATATCAATTCTTTGTCATGTACCCGCTCCAAACATTTGACATTGATAAATTTTTTTGCCATCGATCATTTCTCTCGATCTTAAATCATAATTTGTTGCAGTAATTTTGTGAATTCTTCGTTCGCTCTTGAAATCTCTACCAGGGAAGTAGACTTGGATGTTTGAATTGAAGTACTTTAGGCCGATGTAACTTCAGGATAAATATCTAGTTTAGCTTCCCCCTTTGCTCAAACATCTCTTTTATCATAATCTAATTATACTGGATTAGATCTGGGGACACTTGTTTAAAGTATTGTTCACTGTCCTCCTCTTGTTTCTCCTACATTTAAACCCCAAATGACCACTCAATTTGTGTCAACTGTAATTACCTTAACTGTGACCATTTAACCTCATTCAACCTGTCTTTGAACCACCAAGGTTCCACCCTATGATGTTCTAGTCTCGCGCATGTTTTTGACTATCAACCTTTAAAATCTTTCCCCATAGATCAATGAGTAATAACGATCGCCAGGATGTTAAGTCATTAGGCCTTAGCGCTTTCACGGGAAACTGAGACGATGCATGAAAACCTATTAACACCTCTTCAAGCGTGAAGCAGATTTTTGCTTGATGTCACGACTTAGAATATCTGTTAACGTCTGCGTTTAACAAAGTTTTGAAGATCAAGACAGCCATTTGCAAGAATGGTTAAGTAAGAGCTTATTCAACTAACTATCTCTTTTCAAAGGTCCCGACAAATAAGACTATGCCATCAGCAATCTAAAGTCAGAAACAACAGTTTCACACCAAAAGACTCGCGACACCATCATATAGCACAATTTAAACTTCCTTAGACTAGTTCATAGCTGACCCACCCATTTGATAAACTGAGAAGCAAAAGATTCATACCGGTAGTAAGAAAATAAAAAATGAGAAACAGCCTCAAAACTCATGACAACCTTAGTACGCTAGCAAAGGAGGTATATCTATATACATCGATATTCACACCAATCTTCCCACTGTAGTGTTAGAGTTCAGATCTTTGCCATCACTATCAAAGAATGAAGAATCTTGATCACAACAATGAGCGTTTGAAGCCTGATGGAGAATTAACCACCAAGTCACATGGGTCACACGACTAGGTATTTATCACAACCATACCTTTTATCATGATTCGTTTTACCCTAGAATGACCAACTTCTTGAGAAAATGATATAGTTATTAGAAGAGACGTTCAAACCCAACGTTCTAGCACATCAAGAGCAAACGATAGAGGCCAAGAGGAATGGAGCAACCTTTGGAAAAACTAGAGAGAAAATGGAAGCATATAATTACAGACTTCGTCATCAGTATTATCAAGATTAGCTCAAAGACAGGTAACTCTTTAGTTAAACAATTCAAGGATTTGGGTGCGAAGGAGTTTGTGGAAATAGTGAGTCCCATTTACACTAAAGATTGTTTGAGGGGTGAAGTGCGCATTTTAGACAGACCAAGTTATTCACATGGTAGGTTCTTAAAGTATCGGTTTGTATTCGTTTGGCATCTAGATTATGTAACTCTTATGGAGTGGTATTTGATTTCCGTTGTGGTATCGATGTGAGTCGCAAGAAAGTTGCTTTCGAAAACCTTTTGTGATGTGACCAGTTAGAGCAAGTTTATTTGGATTGATGAGTAGATGTTGCTGGTATGGAGAAGGAATTTTCTTATGGAAATGTGTAAACTCTATGTATGAGAAGTTGAAGGGTGATATAATTATGTTATTTCTGGTGGAGTTGCGTAACAACTTAACATTAGTACGTGGGAGGAATAAATGTTTGGATAAGAAGAGTGGAAGCGTAAGTGAGACTATACAAATTCATGGGTATGTTATTTTTATAATTGACCTTGAGTGAATCGAGTGTCTTGGTAGAATGTGGATAAGATAAAATAATTAAAGAGCAAAAATGGTTCTTAGATCGATTGTGTGCCAGAAAATATGTGAATGGATTGAATGATGATGATAAGAGACTTTATAGTCAAGAGTTAATACTGTTCAGTTAGAGAATTGTAAGATGGATGATATGTACGTGAAAGAAATATGTGACGAGATTGTGATTGGATTCATAAGGGTAAGCATATACCTGGGAAGCGTTTAGTCTATGTGGTATGTTTAGCCCTAGTGACTCATTAGATTCAAGTGGCGGTATTAGTCTTGATGGTCGTAAGGTTAGAGTAGTCCAACACAAAGTGGTGATGTGATTTTGAGTTAATAGACGTTAGTCGATCGGGAAGTAGTCTTCGGCGTACATTTGGATGTGGTAATGAGTTCATTTTTTGTAGAGTGATAGTCTTTCCAAACAAAAGTGGAGAATGTTTGAAATTAGTTTCGATGGTGGGCTAGTTTAGAGACATACGATCGCTTGTGGAAGTTGTACTCAATGTAAGTTATGTTTTGGAGCCAACGTGTTCTCAATAATAAACTGGGGTCATGATACCATAAATTGAAAGTGCAGGAGTCAGATATACCCAAGACTTTCTTTAGGACTCGTTACGAGCATTATAAATTTGTGGTGATGCCTTTCGGGTTAATGATTATACATGTTGTATTTATGGACCTAATGGATTTGGTATTCAGAAGCTTTCTTGACAAATTTGTAATTGTGTTCATAAATGATATTCGGTTATATTCTCGGAGTGAAGAGGAACACAAGGAACATATGAAGATTCTTTGTAGGTCTTGAGAAAGCACATGTTGTATGTAGACCTTGGTAAGTGTGAGTTTTAATTGGACTGGGTGATGTTTTTAGATCATGTTATATCTAGAGAAGAAATTCAAGTGGGCCCAACAGAAGCAGAAGTAACAGTTAATGGGAAGAGGTTAACTAGAATAACAGAGATACCAACTTTTTGGGGATAGCTGGTTATGTGGCATGGTCCTTGAAGATTTGGTAGTAATCAGTTTAAGATGTTAGTAGGACAAAACAACCTTTACTCTAAGTGCTGAACATATGGGCTCGACCTTATCTACACCTGCAATAAAGAATGACTCAAGTAAACAAGCACACAATTGTAAAGAACGAGAAGGCACAATGATAGTAAATCATCCCCAACCTTCCATATGATGAAGTACGGGGTGAAATTTCAGGGACAAAATTTGTTTAAGGGGGGTAGTTTGTAACGACCCGGTATAGACCCTAGTTGTAACAAATCGATTGGTAATGATCTGTGTAAAAACCATGCTTAGACCCTAGTGTTAGTGACAGATAGTCCACGAGACCATAGAACATAGAAGAAGTTCAGAACCCTAGCTCGAACTGAAAACTCTAAGTTCGGCCCAAAAACCCTAAAAAGGTTCAAAACTCAAGCAACAAAATCTAAGCACCCAGAGAGTCTCCCAACATTTTAAATGAAGTAAATATTATGAAATAATGAGTTGAAAATAAAAAATCCTCATAAATAGGGTAAAATAACCATTTTACCCATAGTACAGCAAAAAGTCTTAAAAATTTAAATTTTGACACATGGATATCCTAAATCAAGGATTTAAGTACAATTAAGTAGCAAAGGACAAAATAACATCAAAAATACCAAAAATACCCCTTAGTGGCCGACTACCTTGGGAAGTGTGCTAAAAAGTGACATTTGTTTTTTTTTAGCTTTAAATGATGAGAAAGGTATTAAATTAAGCATTATGATGATCCAATACTTGTTAAACAAGTAATATACATAATAATATAGTGTTATAGGTTAACAAAAGCAAACAAATCATTATTGAAGTTCATACACAACAAAATAAGTTAAAAAGTCATATATTACTAAAATAGCTTAATTTGACTTAAAAGATTACATCTATTTAATTAATTACTATAAAAACTATGATAATACATGAAAATACTATATTTTTATAAACATACTAAATTAATAGGTCTCATAAGAAAAGACATCAAAAAGATACATTAAATTAATTTTTAATGCATTTTCTTGCACAAAATGACACGCAAACTAATGCAAAACCCCTTGGTTGATGTGGGGTCAGGTTTTTATCCCCCAAACAGCCCCCTAGCTGTATTTATGTTCCCCATATCTGATTTATAGGCCTCAAATATTGCACCAAGTCTAATCTTCTCAAATCACATTAATTAAAAAGAAGAAAAAGAAGTCTTTAAAAGCACTTTTTGTCTCTCCTTTGTCCCCTAGCCTTTGCCTATATAAACCAACCCAAACAACTTCTTCTTCCCTTAATAATCTCATGCAAGAGAGGGAGAGAAACCAGACCTCTTGCCCTTGAGTGTTTATGAGAGTTTGAGGGAGAAAAAGGAAAAAAGGAAGGAGAAATCAAGGAGATGAGTTTTTCTAAATCTAAGTCCTTTTATGCCCCATCCCTTGAGCCCTCAAACAAGTAAGTAAAACCTCTAAATCTTGTGTCTAAGATCTCCCAAAATATCTCCCAACACATCCATTTAAACACTCCAACAACCAAGAACCAAAATCAAACCGAAAAGGCATCGTAGTTGGAAAATAGGGGTTGTTGTGTTGTTGAATGATATGAGATGTGTTTGTGTGTTGTTATTTTTGAGTTTGATGACCTAGAAGTGTGCTGGAACCTTAATATTAATGTCTAAAACACAACCATGAAAAGAAATGGAACAAAAACTTAACATGACATAAGTAGAAGACTTGAACCCTAAGAGGCTTAAGTTTTGAAAACTTTAATGTTTCTGCTTTGAGATTTGAAATTCCATAACTCAATGTAGGAAATTGATCTAAGCATATTCTTTATGTCCAAATTTATCTTTTTTTGTTATGTTTCATCCAAAGTTGGTTCAACTCATGTGCATAACTAGAACTTATGATATTTCAATTTTAGCAAAGTGTGTCATTTTCTGACCAGTTAACACTACCGACTTGGAAACCCTAGTTTAAAATGAGATCCGAACTTTGGTCAAAACATGAAAGTTGTTGATAACATGTATATCTATCTACCCACAAAAAATGAGAACAAAATATTAAGGTGCCATTTGGTAACGTATATGTTTTTTGTTTTTAAATTTTTCGTAAACTGTAAACAAAAACATGTTTGGTAAATATTTTTGTTCTCAAAAAACTGTAAACAGTTTTCAAAATTTACAAAATTTTAAGAAACAAAAAAAATGTGTTTTTACTTGTTTTGTAAACAAATTTTGATTGGATTCATCTTAACCTCTAACTACCACTTTTCAAATATTTATGTTACCAAACATGTTTTTGTTTTCATTTATTTATAAACATAAACAAAAACATATTTTTTTATTTTTCGTAAACAAAAAATAGAAAACTATAAACGTTACCAAACGGGCCCTTAGTATTGATAGGTCAAAACCACTTTGAAAGTTTTTGTCGAGTTTCAGCCCCCAAGGAACATATTGAATAGCCAAAAATCGAGACCAAAAATGTTGAAGAACGCGCTGCCCAAAAATTAGACCTTAAAGACTCGGGATGGTATACCAAAATCGTTTCAAACCCTCTGTCCAAAACCGACTCTGCTGAGTTTTGGCGGCTAACAGAACTTATTTTTTAAAATGGCCAAAAAGTTTACCTTGTTTCAAACAACTACCCTTAGCTCTAAATATGAAACTTGTAGGGAACTTGTTGAATCAGAACATACTAAACAATGGGCTCATTTGGACGTGAAATGATACCCAAAATTGAGGCCAACATAAGCATAATTTTGGTTAAATCTTGAGAAAAGTGCTGAACCATTTTTGCTTAAGATAAATTGTTTACCCTGTTGTCTTAGGTTTTGGCCTTGGTGTTAAACATGAGAGTTGTAAAAAATATTTTTATCTAAATGGTGTATAGAAATCATAGTTTGATTCTAAATCTAGATACCCCAAAATCTTACTGGCTCTTTTAATTTAATACTTTATTTTTTGCCTTAAAAGTTGCTAAGTGTATGTGTGAGTACCTTATTGTGAGACCCAAGTTCTATATGATAATTGATTTGAATGAGTCGATTGATGTTTCTAAGAGAATGTATGATGATTTAGAACTTATGTTATCATGTTAAATCATATCTTGAGAATTGTAGTTTGTGCTTTACATACTTGTGCCTTATGCTTTGCGAATTGTACCATGAACCTTGCCATGCTAGTTGATGCCATGCTATAAATTGTTGCATTTGAGATCGATGGTACACATTATGAGCATTGTCACTTGCATCCTAGCATGTTGGAATCTATTTGTGCAAACCGTTGTTGGGATGGGCAGTATTGAGATTGTTGTTCTTGATTCAAGTCTAAGGCGTCCCTGGTTGCTATTTTCAAAAATGTTTAGGCTTATACATTGGATGCAACTGCAGTGTTTGAAATGATTTTGGTTTACACACCCTGGGTGCGTCCCCGGTGTTTGAAATGGTTTACGGATATTACTAGGCACCATGGCTTCGTTGCTAGCACCTTAGTTTTGGTAACTTAGACTTTGGGTTGATACCAAGCGAGCATCCTAGTCTTAAAATGAAAGTAAACAACAATAAGTCCCTTCACTACAATGATAATAAGTCCCTGAAGTAATGAAAGGCAACAACAATAAGTCCCTTCACGACAACAATAATAAGTCCTTGAAGCAATATATGGCAATGGTAATATGTCCCATCATGGTAATGACAATAAGTCCCATCACGAAAATAAAAATAAGTCCCTGGTGCAATGAAAGACAATGGTAATAAGTTCCATCACGACAATGACAATAAGTCCTTGAGGCAGCAATGGTAATAAGTACCATCACGGCAACGACAATAAGTCCTTGAGGCGGCAATGATGATAAGTCCCTACAGGCAATACCAATAAGTACCAAAGTGGAATTCCTATTTTTATTTCTGATGAATGTTGGGTTGGGCATCTACATTTGATACACGGCTTCTCATATGCACATGTTTATTGACTTATCTACTATCATGTCATAAATTTGCCTATCTCCTTGACTATAAACTGTACTAGGTGTTGTGGTAAATTTTGTGCCGTGAAATTAGTTAGAAGGTTGGAGTATTTTTCTTCTGAGCCTTGGCTCATAGCATTCGTGCCACAGGTGTGGAGGAGTTCTTGGAGGAAGTCGTCCCATAAGGAGAAGAAGAGTTTGAAGAACAGGATGAGTTCCAAAAACACGTGGATCTTGCTGATGTGTTCTGAAAAGTCGAGGCCTCTGATTTTGTTCTTATATTCAGTTCTCAAGTGCTTAGTGTAATTTTTAAAATTTTTTGGTGAAACTGTAATAGTTATATATTTTTGAAAGGTTCAGAACTCTTTTATGATGTAATAATTAACGTATGTAAATATAAATGAATGGGTATAATATCCTTTTATTTATATTTATGTATGTCCCGACGTGCCGGGAGGACGGGGCGCCACCGAATGCATGTATGTGTGAGGGAATCTGATGGATGGAAAAGGGATCCTAACAATGCATGTGTGTGTGAGTGTCTGAGGGACGAAAAAGAGGTTCTGAAGTCGCATTTGTTGCATGTGTTGCGTGAGTTGCGTGGATCACATATGTTGTATGTGACGTGCTACTTGAATAACTTTGAATTTGATAGAACGATTGTCGGGGCTTGTGAGAGTCGACATACATATAT
>JAOTRH010214362.1:0-10767 GCA_034768845.1 Heliamphora exappendiculata | reverse complement strand
AAAGTATATCGACGCAGTCGATATCCACGTCATGCCCGGTAACTTTCACACAGAAATAGCCGAGGACGATGTTTACGCCGGAGCCCTCTACGACCGGGGCGTCCACGTCTTCGCCTTCGGCGGACTTGGGACGCAGAACGAGGGGTTGGGTGTGGCGCAGGCGGCGCTGATCCGCGAACGCTTCCCCGACTTCAAGCCCAAGCGAATCTTGGACGTCGGTTGCGGGCCTGGCTTCACCACCCTGCCCTGGAAAGAGTATTTCCCCGACGCCGAAGTCCACGGGATCGACGTCGGCGCGCCCCAGGTTCGCCACGCCCACGCTCGCGCCGAGGCGCTGGGCGTCGAAGCGCACTTCAGCCAGCAGAACGGGACGCATACCGACTTTCCGGATGGACACTTCGACCTGGTGGCGTCCATGCTGGTCACCCACGAGTGCCCGGTGCCGGTGATCAAGGGCCTGTTCAAGGAAGCGCATCGTGTGCTGGCGCCCGGCGGCATCATGTTGATGGACGGCGGAGCGCCCAAGCCCAACGATCCCTACGTGCAGATGATGACCAGCTGGTTCGGCATGAACGCCAACGAACCCTTCGCCGTCGGCTTCAAGGCGCTCGACTATCCCGAGGCCGTGGCGGAAGCTGGCTTTGCGCCGGGACGTTACTTCACCGCACAGCGCGAGCCGGTCTATCTGAAAGGCCAGTTGCCGCCGATCTACTTCTTCGGCGCAGTCAAAGACTGAAGCGCAGCCTCAGGTCAGGAATTCGGCGATGGCGCGGTGGTACTTCCTGCGCGGGTGCTGAAGGTGGCCGTAATCGCCGCCGTCAGGCATGACGAAGAGGGCCTTCTCCTTGGTCGGAAGGGCCTCGAAGAATTCGGTGCGGGACACATTGCCCTGCATGTAGCTCTGCTTTCCGCCTTCGGAGCCATAGATCATCAGCACCGGGCACTGGATCTGGCTGGCGTCCACGCGCTTTGAGCCGATGGCGTTCTCAGTGCGAATGCCGTTGGGCGCTCGCTTGTCGTAGCTCAGCATGTGGTCGATGAAGGCGTCGCGGGCGCCGGCCTCCATCAGCTGTGGATCCAGCCGCTTCTCGTAATCAGGGCGCGTGTTGGTCCACCAAGCCTCGTCTTCGGTCGGACCGGGCGTAATCAGGGCGCCGCCGCCCAGCGCCGGTCCCATGAACACCAGGCGCCGGACCCGATCAGGATGACGCGAAGCGTAATGCCCGTTGATGCGCCCGCCCCAGGACCAGCCGAGCAGGTCCACTGTCGGCCGCCCCTGCTGCGCCAACCAGTCCATCACAAACGTCAGGTCCTCGATGGCCTCTTCGGTCTGCACCTTGAGAGGCTGCGCGGGAGGATCGGAGAGACCGTAACCGCGAAGGGAGAAGGTCACCGACCCGACGCCCTCAGCCGCCAGAGCGTCCATGATCGAATAGCTGTTGTCGGGCGCGTACTGGAAATCGTAGCCGGTCTGACCGGACAGATTGGATCCTTGGACCATAACCACGACAGTCCGAGGATCGCTGTCCAGGCCCTTGGTGCGAATCGACAGTCGGCCTTCCGGCCCGGGCACGAAAAAGTCCGTCGCTTTAGCCATGGCTTGATCCTAAAAACCGATAATCAGACTGGATTTGATAGACTGAACGTCCAAAGGCCCGACGCTTCGACAGTTGGATTTTGCCTTCATCGCTGGATTGCAATGTCGGGTGCGCCATCGGGGATGGCGAGGCTGAGGGCGGTGTAGCCGCAAGGCCCGGTTCGACCTCCGTGGCCCGTCTTCGAAGATGCGTCGTCGAAAATGATCAGATCGCCAGGCGAAGCGGTCGCTTCCCCCCCGTCAGGCAACACCACGGTCGTAGAGCCCTGCAAGGTCAAGAACATCACACGCCCGATTCCTGTCCTTATGGGGATATCGGCGTCCGGAGGGCCTCGCACGATCACCACCTTAAGCGACGGCCCCAGGACGGTTTGGGTCAACACCCCTCCGGAGTGGAAGAAGGGGATGGCGAATCCTGTGATCTCTTGGCGTTGAATATGGCTGACGCCGTCAGCTCCGGTATAGACCTTGATGACCGGAACCGGCGCACGACCAAGATCTAAAAGCGCCGGACTCCCGCAAGCGACCGGCGCGGCCGCGTAGGCCTTAACGGAGAGTAAGCTTAAAAGGCAGGCAAGCCCACCCATTGCAGCATTTTTACGTGAGGTTCGACAGACATGACGCTTTCCGGGTGGAAATAACAACCCGAAAACTTTTGAGAGGTGGAGCATCCGATCTATTCAGCCTATAATTTCTGGCCTTAGACGGCCTCAATGCACTTGGGATTATAGTCTTTAGAAATTCCGCCCTCAAGCTTGAAGGGCCAATTCAAAGAAAATTATGCCTGATGGATATTTTTACTGATAAATTGCACAATTTAAGGCAAGCTATAGACGAAGGTCGGTTGGCCTACGCACGAACGGTCTGCTCAGAAGCGCTTAAGCGCAAGCCGGATTGCGTAGAGGCGTACCTTTATCTCGGCGAAATCTGCTGGGTCGCACGTGACGCTGAAAAAGCGCTTGAATATTTCAAAAAAGCTCACGACCTCGATCCGAAAAATCCCCAACCTCTCATTTGGTTGGCGAGTACTTTTCTTTTATATCATGATCTCAACCGAGCTCGGAACGCAGCCCATCGCGCAAGCAATCTTTCAAACCTAGACGCTGAAAGCCTTGATACGCTTGGTGTTATATTCAATCGCACATCGGATCACGAGCGGTCTTTAGAGTCGTTCCAGAAAGCGACCATGCTGGCGCCGGAAAATACACGGTATCTATTCAATCTGGGCTGCGGCCAGCAGACCGTTGGGCAGCTCGAAGCGGCCGAGCTGACCTTTCTTCGCTGCATCAGTCTCGACCCTGGTCACGAAGGGGCATACGTCGCGTTCACAGAGACGGCGCACCAAACTAAGGAGCGCAATTTTATCTCACGTCTCAAAGGCTTTCTTGCCGATGCCGGCGACAACGTCGATCGCACCCTCTCGCTTGGTCACGCCTTGGCGAAGGCGTACGAAGACATAGGCGACTACAAAGCATCACTTGAGCAGCTGCATCACGCCAAGGCGCTGAGGCGAAGCCGGGCGCCGTACAATGAGGCCAGGGACCAAGCGGTCTTCCAATCCACCGCCGCGACCTTTCCGGGAACGATCGCTTCGGCCCCGGCCCTGCGCTCGGCCATGCCGATCTTTGTCGTCGGAATGCCACGCTCCGGGACCACACTCGTTGATCGCATCCTGTCAAGCCACCCCAAGGTGATATCCTTGGGCGAATCCCTCGCCTTTCCTCTGACCCTGGAGCGCATGGCGGGAGTTGGCGGGCGCCGACTGGGGGAGCCCGGACTTTTTCACCGCGCGGCGACGATGGACATGGAACGGGCGGGCGAAGGCTATTTGCGAGCCGCCAGAGCGACTGCCGACACCTCGCAACGCACCGTCGACAAGCTGCCCTTCAATTTTCTCTACGCGGGGCTCATCCACCGCGCGTTACCCGGCGCCCGGATCGTGTGTATGCGCCGCGATCCGACTGACGTTTGCGTTAGCAACTACCGTCTGCTGTTCGGCCAGGGCTCGCCCTTCCACGACTATGCCTATAGTCTCGAAGACATCGCGAGCTATTACGTGATGTTCAACAGTCTCATGGCCCATTGGCGAGAGGTTCTGCCGGCAGACCAATTCATGCAGTTCCACTACGAAGACCTTGTCGCGGATCAAGAGGGGCAGACGCGGCGCCTGCTAGCGTTTTGTGATTTGGAATGGGACGCCCGCTGCCTCACTTTCTACGAAAACCAGGCGGGGGTAGCCACACCCAGCTTTCGCCAAGTGCGGAGTCCTCTTTTCACGACCTCGATCGGTCGCTGGCGGAATTATGGGGCGGCTTTGGCGCCAATGATCGCGATCTTGCGGCAGGCGGGTTTGGCCAATGGCGATGAGGTCCCGTGAAACCGGGTGACCTTCAGCTGAAGCGCGCGCGCAAAGCGTTCGACGAGAACCGTCATCAAGAGGCGTATGCGGCTTGCGTCGAGGCGATCAAGCAATCGCCAAAGTCCGCCGCCGCCTACCTGCTTTTAGGCGAACTCGCGCGAGCGCGGAACGCACTCCCCCAAGCGATCGACATTTTCAATCAAGCTCGGCGGCTCGATCCCGCAAGCCCCGCCCCGCTGATCGCGCTGGCGCAAGTGCAGGTCCTCTTGAACCACTCCGCAGACGCGCGCGCCATGGCCGAAGCGGCGCTAGCGCTGGCGCCTCGCGACGCCCGGAGCCTGGACGCCCTAGGAATCGTTTTTAGTCGTCTCGGAGATCACGGGAAGTCGGCGGCCCTCTTCTCACAGGCGACCACGCTCTCGCCGAGACAACCGCAATACCTGTTTAATCTCGGTTGCAGCCTGAAGTTTTTGGGAGATTTTGACGCCGCCGAACGCGCTTTTCTGCGCAGCATCGAAATCGACCCCAGATTCGAGCCATCCTATCTCTCGCTCATCGAATTTACCCAGCAAACGCCCCAGCGAAACTTCATCCCTGTGCTGGAGCGGCTGTTCGTGGACGCGACGGGGGATCCGCTGCGGACCCTCACTCTGGGTCACGCCTTGGCGAAAACGTACGAGGACCTCCACGATCCAGATGCCGCGCTGCGATGGTTGAGCCGGGCCAAAGCCTTGCGGCAAAAGCTGAGACCGTACGCTCCGGCGCGAGATAGGGCGATATTTGCGGCCGCGGCGCGCACGCTTTCCCAGCAAACGCCCCCCGGCGGAGCGGCGGCTCGATCCGACAGAGCGATATTCATCGTCGGCATGCCGCGGTCGGGGACGACGCTGACCGATCGCATACTGTCCAGCCATCCAAGCGTCACGTCGATCGGAGAAGCCGTCACATTCCCACTGCTTGTCAAACAAATGGCGGCAGATGAGGCGCCCACTTTGATGGAAGCGTACACATTTCAGCGCGCCTCCAACCTCGATTGTCGTCTCCTGGGCGAGCGTTACCTTAAGGCGGCCGAGGTATCGACAGACGGGCTGCGCTTCATCGATAAAATGCCATTCAATTTTTTTTACGTGGGTCTCATAAACCGCGCTTTGCCAAATGCCAAAATCATCTGCCTAAGGCGCAATCCAGTCGATATCTGCCTAAGCAACTATCGCTTGCTGTTCGGCCAAAGTTCTCCGTTTCACGATTATACTTATGACCTCGCTCATATCGCTCAATATTATGTGGAGTTTGACCGTCTAATGGCCGAAGCGCGCCAGGCGCTGCCGCCCGATCGGTTTCTTGAACTTCATTATGAAGCTCTCGTCGCCGATCAGGAGGGAGAGACGCGGCGGCTTTTGGCCTTCTGCGATCTCGAGTGGGATGCACGCTGCCTGAATTTCCAAACCAACCAGGCGGGCGTGGCCACCGCAAGCGCCCATCAAGTCCGTCGCCCGCTATTCAGCACCTCGATCGGCCGCTGGCGAGATTATGGAAAGAGCCTGAAGCCTGCGCTCAGAGTTCTGGAAGACGCCGGTTTGATAGCGGCCGAACCATGACGCGCGCGCCTCGGCGCTAAATCCCCACGTCGACGTAAGACCCAAAAAAAATCGAAGCGCCTCGGCTGACTGGCTTCAGTAGCGCCCTCGCCAGCGTTCCGGTGTGGACGCTGTGGCAAAGACGAAAATGGCCGGCTTCGAAAAGCCGGCCAAGTTCCCAGGAAGCTCGGTTAAGATCAGTGAATGGACAGCGTTAAGACCCGAACTTGTAACGCAATGTCACACCAAAGTTTCTCTGGTCCGGCAAAACAGCGACCGGGAAGTAGCCTGCCTGGAAACTCGTGTAAGGCGCGCCGGTGACCGCCGCATCCTGCACCGTCTCAGGCGTCTTGTCGTTGGTCAGATTCCTGACGTAGGCGGTGATGCTGTAGGGACCGTGCTCAAGACCGACCCTCAAGTTCACGATGTTCTTGGGTCCGAAGTACCCCGTGTCGATCGGATATTGATAGTATTGCGAACTTTCAAAGCGGTAATCAAGGCGGCCCGTCGCAAACCAGTCGTTGAACACCGGGTAGCGCACATCGAGAGCGGTGTTGAAGGTATAGTTCGATTCATAAGGCGGTCTGAGACCGGCGAGGCTGACAGCCTTGTTCAGACCGACGGCAACGATCCTCGGGGCGCACGAGGGAATGCCCGAGCAAAGCGTCACGTCGCCGAAGTCATAGGCGTCATGCTTGAACTCGGGGTCCGCATAGGAGAATGCAGCCGACAACTTGACCCACTGATTGAAGATGTAAGAGCCGGTAGCTTCCACGCCAACCGTGGAAAGCCCCCCATAGTTGGTCGTAACGAAACTGCCTGGGAGCGTAGCGCCGGGCGGCGGCCCCAAGATCTGATAGTTAGCCGCGTCGATGTAGAAGACATCGCCATCGAGCTGGAGATGATGATCGAGAAGCGTTGATTTGACGCCTGCCTCGTAGGTCCAGTTCGTTTCAGGATTGTAGGTCGGGTAAACGGTGCTGTTGTTGAATCCACCGACCTTTTCACCGTTCGCGACGCTGGCGTAGACATTGAGATCACGCGAGAACTTGTAGGTCAGGCTGGTGCGAGAGGTGACCGCCCAGAAGGTCTTGGACAATGTTTCGGGGCCGATTGGGTTGATCGTCGAAGCGCCCGAGGTCGAATACCCCTCATCAGGGAACGGCGTGAAGATCGCGTAGAGTTCGCGGTACTGCGCCTTGGTCGCGGAGTCACGCACTTCGGTCGACAGGGTGAACCCATGCCAGAAATCCCAGTCGAAGGAGAAGAAGCCCGCGCTGACAGTGTTCTTTTCAGTGTAAAGCGTCTGCTGAGGCGACTTCGACACGCCGCAGGGCGTGGAGAAGTAGCTGGCGATGTAGTCGCCCGCCGGCACCGAACAGGTTCCCCGGGCGAGGTTCAGATCTTCGTAGTGATAGGACGAGGCGTAGTATCCGCCGACAGAAAAGCGCTCCGGCTGATCCTGTGGAGAGCTGTAGCGTAGCTCCTGGCTGAAATCGTGGTTCTTGTCGGTGTAGCCAAAGTGAAGCGGCGTATCGACCGAACCTACGGGGTTCGTCGCAAAAGTGGCCAACTGCGCCGGAGTGCTAGGGAAGCCTCCGATGGAGGCGCCTGCCGGCAAAGCATAATAAGGCGTGAGCGTGCCAAAGTCCTGATCGTCGAATTCACTATATTGGTTGGTTAGGAATGAGTCGAAGCCGGTTAACGAGCTGATTGTGCCCCAATCATACTTTATATCGACGTGAAGGCTGCTGGTAAATACCTTACGGTTGTTGCCTGTCTGGCCATAATTTCCTGGCGCTGCGATGTACGGTCCCACGAAGGTGTTGTTAGGAACCTTGCCGCAGAAGGATTGAGAATAACCGTATCCGAGTCCCAGCGAACAGTTCGCCGGCCCGAACGTCACCGGCGCGGCGCCGAACGTATCATCGCCATAATAGACCACCGGGCGGATTTCGATGTGCGAGTTCGGCGTGAAGTCCAGGTTGGCCAGAATGTCCTTCTTTTCGTAACCGCCCGCATTCTGGTTGGTCACGTCGTCATGGTAGGTCCCGTCGAAGTGATCGTAGGAGGCCGAAATGCCGCCCTTCAGGATGTCGCCCCAGAGCGGGCCGCTGATGCGGCCGCTGAACGCATACTTGCCGTAGTCGCCGCCCGTCGCTTCGATTTCACCACGGACTTCGTCGGTAGGCTTCGCAGAGACGTAATTTATGGCGCCGGCATAGGCGGAACGGCCGTATGTGGCGCTGACCGGGCCCTTGATCACTTCAACGCGGGCTAAGTCCACGAGGCCGAAATCGATCGCCGAGGTGTTGGAAACGTAGATGCCGTCGAAAAAGACGGGCACGTTGTTGTCGCCGGAGCCGCCGATATCGACTTGGCCACGGATGATGGGCTTTGAGAAATAGTTGGCGCCGGCGCCGGTGGTGAAGGTCAGTCCGGGCGTGAGAAAGGTGATGTCCCGCAAATCCTGCACGCCGGCCGATTGCAGATCGTTCCCAGTGAGGGCGGTGATCGACAGCGGCACGTCCTGAAGGTTTTCCGCCCGCTTGCGCGCCGTGACGATAACCTCATCTTGCGCAACGGCGGCGGTCGTCGATTGGGCGAACACGGGCTCCGCCCCCATCAGCGCCGTCAAAGACAGGACCGAGGCGCTGGACAGGAGAAGCTTTCCGAGTACGGACAGCGTGTCGCGATGGGTGTTGTGATTAGAGTAAGTCAATGGATGTCCCCCTCACCATTTGGAGTCGGACATGAACGACGCCTCGGATCGGCGCCTCCCCTGTCGTGATTGAAGGCGGTGTTTTCTCCAATCGATGACGAGACTGTGACCAAGCCCCCTTGCTTGCTATTTCTAATATATCATCCTTGAATGAGCTTAGCTCATATTGCCACGCTAGACGGACCGGCTCCGCGCGCGGAGCGACGGCGGCGCGTTGGCCGTCGTAGGACTATCGAATTCTGGTCGATTAGCTTGACTGGGGATCGTCGTTTGGCGCGAGCGCGCATTTGCACGATCGGCGTTCACTTGCTGAGCCCACCAAAGGCGTGCAAGCGCAAGCCCTTACGTCTATTCATGGTATTATCTGACGCCGCACTCCGCTGAATTAGCGAAGTAAAGTAGGCACTCTTCGAGCGTTAGCACATCCGCATACCTTCGCCCGACATCGAGGAGATTGGCGTGGTGAGCCTCCTCCTCCTGATCGCCCGAGCACGGCTCGGGAACCATGACCCGGAACCCGAACGAGAAGGCGTCGACCACCGAGGCGCGGACGCACCCCGACGTCGTGCAGCCGGTGACGAAGACCGTGTCTACCTGCTCTTTGGCGAAGAATTGCGCCACAGAGGTGCCGAAGAAGATCGACGGCGCCGCCTTGCAGTAGACAGCGTCGTAATTCGGATCGTAGGTGCGTGGATCGAGCTCACAGCCTTCCCAGCCATGGCGGAACAGCTCCGTCACGGCCTTCACCTTCCAGTGAGGCGCATCTCGCTCTGAAGAATGCGCCGTGTAGGAGTGAGCGACCGGCGCGCCCGCCGCCCGAGCAGCCTTCAAAAGGATTGCCGTGTTCTGCACGGCGCGTTCTACGTGCGCCGATCCAGAGAGCGGAAAGCGAGGATCGGTGAACGCCTTTTGGAAATCCACCACCACGACCCCGGGCCGGGAGCCAAACCCCATGCGGCTATCCGCGTCATAGCCCTTCGCTTTGAAGGTCTCTCCCGAACCCGGCATCAGATTGCTACTCGGCGGCGATTGCAGTGACTGGCGCGACGACCTGAGCTTTAGCCCAGTGCGGCCAGCGGGGTTCGGAAGGCGGATCGAAGCCGGTCTCGGCCTTGGCGCGGGCCTTGATCTCCTCGATCGTGCCGCCGCGCTCGAACATCTGCAGCGCCGGGCGGTTGGCGGCCATCTCAACCCGAAGGGCGGTGCTGGCGGCCTCGTCCACTTGGAGGTCGGGGGTCAGGACCACACCGTAGCGGCGGACGCCATCGACGGTGGCGAGACCTCGGCGCACATCTTCGGCGCATCGTTCCGGCACGCGCTTCAAGGGATCGCCCCAACCGCCGCCGCCCCAGGTGTCGAACAGCAGCCGGTCGCCCTTGGCCACAGTGACGTTGTCGCATTTGGACTGCAGAAGTTCGCTCGTTCCGTCCTTGCGCAAAAGCAGTTTCTTAGACCGCGCGCCAGGATGGCCGCCGTTGACGCCCCAGGGATAGGTCAACCAGCGGTCGTCGTGAATGGAAATCTGCCCCGGCTCCAAGAACTCGTAGTCCACGCGGATGCCGTCCCCCCCCCGGTGCTCGCCTGGGCCGCCGCTATCGGGAATGGCGGCGTAATCGACGATGCGAAGGGGGAAATAGGCCTCGAGGAACTCGTTAGGCACGTTGGTGAAGCCCGGCCACATGGAGTGGCCGTCTGGGCCATCGCCGGCCGGACGCCCAGGCACGCCGCCGAAGCCGATCTGGAACAGTTGATACCACTCGCCCTTGGCGTCGAACCCGGAATACATCAGGTGCGGGCTGTCTGAGAAGCCGGCGGCGTTCAAGGCTTCAGGCGCGCCCTGGCCCAAGAGGCCGCCCATAATATCGAAGATGCGACCCAAAAGGTGCGTGCGGCAGGAGAGCGCCGCGGGCTTCCTCGGCTTCAGGATGCTGCCTTCGGGGATATGGACGTGCACGAGGTCGTAGAAGCCGTCGTTAAACAGGATTTGTGGATCGAACAGGTTGATGGTGAAGGCGCCCAGGAACATCTTGAACATCTCCTCATTGAGGAAGAAGTTCACCGATGAGATCGACTGCGGATCGGTGCCGGTGAAGTCGAAGTGCGCCACCTCCCCTTCCCGCCACATGGTGCAGGCGACTTTGTAAGGCCCCATCCCCATGCCGTCGTCGTCGATATAGTCCTCGAAGTAACGCTTCTCCTCGGGCACCACCATCTTGATGATCTCGCGCATGGCCCGTTTGTTGCGGTCAAGCATCTCGCCCATCGCCACGATCATGGTGTCAACACCGAAGCGGGCGGCGATCTCCAGCACTCGCCGCTCGGCTAACTTCAGCGCTGCGACGATGGCGGCGAAGTCAGCTCGGTTCCATTCCGGCAGGCGGCAGTTGTGCAAGATCAGCTCCAGAATGTCCTTCTGGAGTTCGTTGTTGCGATAGATCTTGGTGGGCGGGATACGGACACCTTCCTCGAAGATCGAGCCGCCGTTGGTGGGCAGCGATCCCGGCACCTTTCC
>JAOTRH010214351.1:0-10767 GCA_034768845.1 Heliamphora exappendiculata | reverse complement strand
ACTAAAGAACTATAATTGCACTATGACCCATAATCTCAAGACCTTCTTGTATTGAGCTCATGTTATTAAATGCTTACTATTTCTCCCTACATTAAGATTTTTGATGCCCGCCAATTAAATTTAATTACTGACAATTTAATTTAAGACCTTCCGCTTAACTTAATTAATCGCCGGATAATTAAATCCACTTGTAGGGTTTGACCCAGTCAAAACTTATAAGTATCCTCAAAGGAGTATCGTTAATCCCGATATATCGGGATATGGATTCCGTCAATAATTAATATTTACCATATAAATAATACCACTATCCTACTCACCGGGAACAATTATCAAAAAAAAAACTCACCAGGAATATAGACCCACATAAGATCACACTCTCTAATGAATCAAAACAACGAGTATTAAATATATACAAATCAATAATTATTTCAGGATTAAGAGAATAAACACTATTCATAATAACCTTGGGGTGTAAATTAATTTATAAAGTCAGTACAAAATTAATTACCCCAAATGTCCCGTTCAATACACACAAAGTGTACTGGCACAGAGAGTCGGAACATTAGACAACGCTATTATCTGTTCCCCGTAACCAAGACAGGTCTACTAAAACTCTGTACCACAGTCATACCGATGGTATGTCAATTTCTATCTAAACTATGAACATAAAACTTATATTCTGTAAAAACTTAAAATCTGATCTTCTATGTGTAAACCGTACTCTACACACCAAATTAAATACTATACAGAATATTGGACATCCATGCATAACAAATAAATGATATACATGCATTGCTCATAAAGATTCTCATAAAATGAAAAATTAATTTTGATAAAATTAAATTAAATACTAAAAGCATGATTTTTAGTATACCAACCCTAACATTGATCACACAACATCACCCCTCTGTATAATCTCTCGTATCCAGTGATATTTACGCTCGATGTACTTTCCTTTTTGTGGGCTCTTGGTTCTTTCAAGTTAGAAACCGCGCCGCTATTGTCAGAGTAAAGTGTAATAGCCGACTGTACTAAAGGTGCCACATTCAGATCCAGCAGGAAGTTTCTGAACCAAGCGGCCTCATTGGCTGCTTCAGAAGCTGCCACGTACTCGGCCTCCATGGTAGAATCAGCAATGCAGGACTACTTGATATTTCTCCCACTTATAGCTCCTCCTCCCAAGGTAAACACATATCCTGAGGTAAATTTCTGGGAATCCTTATCTGACTGAAAATTCGTGTCTGTGTGCCCCAACGGTACTAGACTATCTGCTTGGTAAACCAATATATAATTCTTAGTCTTTTTCAGGTACTTAATTATATATGTTACCATTGTCCAATGCTCCTGTCCTAGATTAGACTGATATCTACTAACCATGTCAACGACAAAACAGATATCGAGTCTAGTGCACAGCATAGCATATATGAGGCTTCCCACTATCGAAGCATAAGGAACCACTTTAATCTTTTCTATCTCATCAAGTGTCTTAGGACACTGATCATTAGATAGAGTAATTTCAAGTCTGAAAGGGATAAACCCTTTCTTAGAATCCTGCATGCTAAAACAAGCAAGAATGGTGTCGATATAATTAGCTTATGATAAGCCCAACATCCTCTAGCATAAGCTTGATCCTAAGAATGTGACTGGCTTCTTTCAAGTCTTTTTTATCAAACTGCCCAGATAATCATACTTTAACCAAAGATAATACCCCCTCATCATTTTCAATGAGTAAGATGTCATCCACATAAAGTACTAAAAAGACCACCACACTTCCATTATGCTTCTTGTACACACATGACTCGTCAGGATTTTAATCAAAACTATAAGACTTAATAGCCTGATCAAATCAAGTGTTCCAAGATCTAGATACCTTCTTAAGTCCATAAATCTCTTAAGCTTGCATAACATGTGCTCCTAGCGCTTTGCTATGAAACCATATGATTGCTTCATATAAATACATTCGTCAAGACTTCCGTTAAGAAAAGATTTCTTGATATCCATTTGTCAAATTTTGTAATCAAAATGAGCCACAATGGATAAGAGATCTGCATCTTTGTCTTGGAGTGCTTCGTTGCAGTTGCAAGATTTAGTATCCAGTTCTACTAGGATCCCGTCAAAAGACTCTCCCAATAACATGTACCGACCGGGTCGACGAATAGCCCTCCCACTACGATGAAACTCTATATGCATCTGTGTACTAACAGTGATACGTTGTGATAATTCTGAACCATGTGTTCCATCATCCACATGCACCCCTAGTTGTAAAACCGGCATGTTTTTGGTAACACTCTGATTTGGTTCAAAATTAGCACGTGTTTCAATAATCCCCCTACTATGACGAGGCAATGAGATATCAATGACTCATGGTTCCTCTTCCGTTCTACTGATATTTTCTCTCAGTTATTCTAGAACAATTTTACTCTTGAGCTTGTGGTTCATTATATAATTCTCTTTCAAAAATTGGGCATTGGAACTGACAAATAACCTTATGATCTTTAGGATTATAAAACAAACTACCCTTCATTCCTCTAAGATACCTGACAAAGAAATATACTTCCGTTCTCGGTTCTAACTTACCCGTGTTTCCTTTCAGCAAGTGTACTGGACACTCCCAACTCTGAATATGTCTCAGACTAGGCTTGTGTCCGGTCCACAATTCTATAAAAGTAGAAGGTATTGACTGAGAAGGTACCAAGTTCAGAATTTAAATTGCTTTCTTTAATGCAAATTCCCAAAATGACTTAGATAAATCCGAATAACTAATCATCGATCTTACCATATCCATAAGAGTTCTATTCTTTTTTCTGTTACACCATTCTACTACGGGAGTGTCCGGTGCTGTCAACTAAGATGTAATCTTCTTACTGACAAATAATCCCTGAAACTCTCTAAAGAGATACTCACCACCACAATCGAATTTTAGTGACTTGATACATTTACCCAGATGCTTCTCTATTTTTTTCTTGAATTCTTTGAATTTCTCAAAGTATTCAGACTTACGGTACATCAAATAAATGTATCCATACCATGAGTAGGCAACAATGAAAGTGACGAAGTACTCAAAGCCTCTTCTAGCCCGGATAGTCATAAGTCCACATAAGTCAGAGTGAACAAGTTCTAACGGTTCTTTAACTCTATAGCCTTTAGCCGAAAATGGCCTCTTGGTCATTTTATCCTTTAAGCAGGGTTCACAGACTAGAGGTGCCTTCACTTTCAATGATCCTAAAGGTTCATCTTCAATCAGTCTATTTATTCTTTTTCAGATTAATATAACTCAGATGTAGGTGCTAAAGAAATGTTTGATTCATTAAAGAAGGTTCATTTCTCTTAATTGATAAATTACATGTATTTATTCAATTCAGTTAACTATAGTGTGAGAGAGATAGGAGTAATAATATAAAGATTATCCACTAATGTACCAGAATAAATAAAGTATTTATTATCCTTAATAACAACAGAGTTATTAAACCAAACAAAGTATTTATTCTTAATCAAACTAGAAACTAAAATCAAATTCCTTCTAATGGAAGGTATATAAAGACAATTTTTTAAAATTAAAATTCTATCTCTACTAAAAGAAAGAGTGACATCTCCCATTGCAATTATGCCACCCTGGTATTATTTCCCATATGTAGGTATATCTCTCCATCATTACGCTGTATGATTTCTTAGAACCCCTACAAAGAATTACAGATATAATTAGTGACTCTCGTATCTACACACCAGGAACCGATAAATAGCACTACTAAACATATTTCAACAACTAGTGAATACAAATTACCTAGTAAGAGTGAGAAGTTATCGCCGCGTTTAATCGGGTCGTTTGAGATCCTTGATAGGATTGGAGAGGTGGCCTATCCCCTGACCTTGCCACCATAGTTAGCCTCTGTACATAACGTTTTGCATATATCTATGTTGTGTAAGTATGATTTGGACCCATCTCATGTTTTGGATTGGACAGAATTAAGGGGAGAGAATGATGTTACCTACGAGGAGAGACTTGTGAGAATCCTTGATGCTAAAGAATAAGTCTTACGAGTGAGAACCATTTAGTATTTGAATGTGTTATTGCTTCATCATGGCGTTGAAGAAGCCACGTGGGAGCGAGAGTCAAAAGTTCGCAGAAACTATCCCGAGTTGTTTAGTTCTTGATGCATGTGTAATTTTAAGGACAATCTCCTAAGTGAGGGAGATTGTAGGGACCCGGTCCATTGTTAGTTTCTAGAATTAATGAAAATGAATATGTTATGTTTGGTAAGAATGGATAAATGTGTAGATCTTGCGTAAGAATTAAAACTTGAGCCTATATATGTTTGCTAACGGTGGTTAAATATTGTGTAATGCATGAGAACATTGTTGTGAAGTGTTTGGCTTATGTTTTGGTTCAGTTGTGGCATCCTTGATTTGGGTTTTTAACCCAATGTGACTACTCGAGCGAAGGGTAAATCGCTATAGCAAATAGGTGACAGAGAGCTTTTGGGTTCGGGGGCCGTTCGAGCAGTTGAGGGGCCGCTCGAGCGGACTGTCGGCGTACAGCTTATAAGTTATGGGTTTTAACATTTTATCTTCATTCTTTTCATCTCTCTCTCTCTCTAAACTGATGTTCTAAGCCCTAGAACACCAATTGGCACTCCTTTGAGCCTCTCATTGCTCCTCTTGGAGTGATTCCTTACTTTTCTCTCGGTGAATACCCGTTAGAGACTCAATTTTGGCATTAGAGGCTCCCTTCTGACCCTTCGATTGGAGATTCACGTGGTTGGAGCTTGTTTTGTGGTTTCTTTTGTGGATCTATCATCACAAATGTAGAATCTATGACTATCCTTGAATATTTATATGATATGCATTCTATTTTTGATTTTTTGAACAAAAAAGCATGAAAATTGTATTTTTAAAACCCTAGGTTAGGGTTTAATGTTAATGAAGGTTAAATATTTGATCTATTAATTACCCTCAAAAAAATATTAGATATATGGACAATTTAACATGATTCTATCTTTACATTATTGTTGGATACGATTGAATTTGAAAAATGGTGGGCTAGGGTTTGGATTTGAGTTAAAAATATGAAAATTGAGGGTTTTGGGGCTAAGGGACTTATATGTTGAAATTGATACGATTATTGATTAAATTGAGAGTTGTAGTAACCTATCACATATACATTCCATGAGTTTATGTGGCACATGGCAATGTCAGGTGTTAAAATTTGGGATTTTAGTGTAAAATCGGAAGACACATGCGGTGGTTAGGTTTCGAACCGTAGTGATATGGGTTTTGACAAGAGGAAACGAGTTGACGGTTAGACTCGTTTTGGTTATTAATGAAATAAAATAATTAAAGTACCGTGTGATTGAATTGAATGATTAAGTTTGGGCACAAGTTGCTTCTCGGTGAAAGAACAAAAACTTGCTTAATGTAAGGTAGGCCCTTCCTTTGGGTTAATCCCCGTAAAAGTGTGCACTTGGGTGACCCACTCATCGATATTTTTAAGAAAAATAAAAAATGTGTTCTCCGTATTGGGCTATAAAATGGGTATTTATTCCTCGGACCTTACGTGGCCCGGTGGTGATAAATATGCCTGAGTCCATAGGTGTCGTCCGATTTTGGTACTTAATTGAATTGATGAATAAATTTGGTTGGTAAACCTTATTAGATGAATGGGTAAAATTGTGGAATATGGGAATTGGAAAATGGTGAGAGGATTGGTTATAATGGTTAATTTAATTTTAACTGTGGAGTATTGAACTATAACTATTTATTGAAAACTCGGCTATGTGACGAAAATTTGATTTGGGACAAATCATGCTGGTTTTGGATAAACTTATGTGTTGCATTCCGCATAACCATTCTCGCATATCATGGATATGTTCATCGTTAGTCTTGTTTCTACGAGTTTCAACTCACATTGTTTAACAATATTTCAAGTGATAGCGAGAAAAAGAGGTTGGAGTAAGATAATGGTTGCCAGACCCTTTTTGAGTAACTAATAGAATTACACTTTCATTGATAGCATTTTTTTAGAAAATAAAATTGTAAAGATATAATTCTTGTTTTCTTTTGGAATACTTGCATTATTGTATCTTGGGTTAGAACACCCGTATTGTAAGCCCATAAGGCCGTGTATTCATGTTATGTATGTATATAAGGACATTTCGTTCGTTTGATGGGTTAAAAGTTTTAATCTTTAAATGATGTATTTTGATATTAAAGTATGATTTCGGGTTCTTGGGTTGAAAAATGGTTATTTTATTCTCAAATGTATGTTTTGTTTCTCAAGTTTGTCTATCTAAAACTATGTTTAAAGGATGAAAAAAATGGGTGATTTTTCAACGCTTAGAAAAATTTATTATCTAGTTACACATTTTTAAAAAAAAATTAATTTATTAAAATTAAACTTTTCTTTTAATTAATTTAAAATTCAAAATTAATTTTCACGTTTATTCAAGATATCCGATTTATTAAAATAATCTCAAACGTGTTATTTTGTAACAAATAAAATATCTAAAATTTTCTCTTTAAAAAAAATTAATTTTAATTAAAGAAAAAAAATATTTTATTTTTCTGTTACAAAAAAATTAAAAATGAATTAACTGAATTAATTAAATAAGCATCCACATTTTTAAATAATAAAAATAAATAAATAAATGCATAAATGTCCGGACTTTTATGGTTGTAACAAAACTCTTTCTGATTAAAGAGCTCATGTTCACCAAAAGTCTTCAAACCCTGTAATCCTGCTAGAATCATAACTCTAGCATAATAGAAACCTTGTAAAATTGAAACACTGCAAGTCAAAGTCCCGTTACAACTGAACCACCACCGACAGCCTCCACAGCCGCCGCCGCTGCCAAGAAGCGCAGCTTGCTTTTCCCGTACTGTTATGGGACGCTAGGCTTTTTTATTATAGTTCCCAAGTGTTATTGAACCTTCCAAATATAATTGGAATTGTATGCAGTTTGCTTACTGTTTGGTTCCATAATACCAAGAATCATGAATTAATGCTCCAAAGATTGTGATTCCATGTGGCTTTAAATTCCATTCTTTATGAAACATCATAACAGTGCATTCTTTGATCTTGATAATTCACGTGGGATTGATAATGCATGTGGATTCCATGGAAGATGATCCATTATGTATAAGAAATCAAGGCCCCGTTTGGAATTATTCATGATATTATCACCGGTGACTTTATCTTCCTAAACAAAGCCTTGTTTATGCGCTGTTGCCCCACAATTTCTTCTTGTTCTTTGATTTTAAATTTTTTTAATTACACAAAAAATTTAAAAATAAAAAAATAATTATTTTTACATTGATCCTATGCCTCTGAAGAATTCACAATCAATCTATTACGATATACTCTCGTGGTTAAAGAAAATTAAATCATCATTAATTCATTCAATCAAACATGAAAATAAATAATGATCATAAAAATCGGGATTAGATCGCCTGCCAAACAAAATTAGTACAGATCTAAAGTTACCCGAACCCATTGATTAAACCATATTCATATTCAAAGTCGGCTCTGATACCAATTGTTGGAGGCAAACTACCAAGATCCATTGATTAAGAATATGATTTGAGTCCAAAAAACAACTAGACAAGAACATACCAAAATCGGCTCCAGATTAAAAAATTTTGATGTTAAACGATCAAAATAAAATCCGGTATATACTTCCAAAGTTATATTAGAGTTGTACCTTACGAAATCTGGTATGATTGATTTTGGTTGCTGCAACAACCTTTAGTCTAGAAGCTTTCGTGGTTGTAGACTTCAAGCTGAAACTCCAAATTCAAGTCTTCTACTATATTCTCAAATGCAAAAGACACAACGTAGTATGGGCTACGATCCTCGTGTGATGGGAATCAAGGTGGTCTTAGAGATGGTGGACAGAGTCTCAGAGATCCGTTGCAAGTTCCAGGAGGGCCAATCACAAGATTAAGAGCAAAGAAGATCAAGGACGCAATGCAAGGAATGGTGCAATCTATCTGGACCGAGCATGCCAATTTATTATACAAGAATCCACCGTTTAAGATGGGATCACAAGAAGAAGAATATGTTCCACTTCATATGATACAAGCTCCGGAGAGAAGCACAACCTAATGTTTTAGATTTTAATATTCATGCTTATGGGCTTGTTGGACTATTTAATTTGTTGGGTTTTTGCTTTTAATTATTATAAGAAGAATAAGGATTTGGGCCTAAGTAATTTCGGCCAGCGCATGATTGGATTTAGTTAGGTTTAGTTTTGGCTAGCACATGTTGTCCTACATTGCTTAGAAATGAAAAATTTCTTCCAGACTTCGCCTATATAAAGGAGCCTCCATGTATTATTTTGGCATGACTAAAGTGAAGTACAATTTTCTTTGAGAGAAAGTTTCTCTTGTAATTCTTGAGTGAACTAGAGAACTTATCAAGGTTTCTTTCTTGTGGCGTCCTAGCTACAATCTTGGTTCTTGAAATAAGAGTTCAATGGATCAAGATTTGTTCCTTTACTTGATTTTGACGTTCTTGGGTTTATTTCAATTTGTTTGTGGGTTCAAAGGGATTCAAATCCTTGCGGGTTCACATCATTTGGTATCAGAGTTCAGGCTTCAAATTAGGTTTATCTATCCTTTTACGTTCTTTATTTTGGATTTTTGTCGAGGCATTTTCTAGGTATCGTTCTTGTCTTTCTTAATTCTTGATTTTTCTCGATCCTTATTCTCTCTTGAATCTTTGTTCCTTCTTGTTTACCATCGTTCTTGATTCATGTCAATTTCTTATTTTTAATCTTTGCTTGAGTCGATTTTTTTTTATTCCCTTGTTTAAAAAAAATGGATCAATCAATATTTTGTTGGAGGCCACACTTTGTTATGATTCTGAATTCCATATCTTGTGTTGAAATTAATATCTTTTGAGATCAATCAATCAATCAATATTTTTTGAGATCAATCGATCGATATCTTTTAAGATCAATCAATCAATCAATCAATATCTTTTGGGATCAATCAATATCTTTTGTTGAAATTTTGTATTGCATAAGGAGGGTGGCTAGGGTTTGAGTTGGCAACATATTCTAGGGTTTTAGCCACACACAAAAAATGGCGACAGCAGCATTCTAGGGTTACGGCAGTGGTGTGCTAGGGTTTGTCAAACCTTATTTTTAAAAAAAAGAAAAAAAAAAGAGAGAAGAAGAAGTTGTTTTTGGTAATAGATATTTAAGTACTTTATGTGGCTAATATAGTGAACATTGTTTTCCAATTGGTTGCGTATATCATCATTTGAAATTCAAGTACTTCATTATTTCGTATGTCATCTGTGGTTCACATCATTTGCATATATCATCGTTGGTAATTTTCATTTGTCTTTTCCTCTCCCCAACGTCCATATTTTTCGTGTCACTTTTATTTCCTTTTATTTCTTAGATCTATTGCTAGTTGGGACAATACAAGTTGTTCCTTGGTTGAAGTTCAATTTGTTCTTAAAGAACTTGAAGGGAAACAAGAGCGGTAAAAGGCAAAAGTGGGTGAGCTTATTATCGGAAAAAAGCCAAAAAAGTGCACACACAAGTGGAGTGACCTTATTTGAGTGCAAACACGAAAGAGAGTGTGCGAGAAATTATTTCTAACATTTGTTTGTTTCTTTAGTTTCAAATAAATGTCTTCCAGTGCTAAAAGTTCAAACGAGCAAAGAGAGCCACTCATGTTACAGGCTATATAGCAATAATTTGAACGCATGAACGTGGTGTTTAATGAAATTCGAGATCGAATGAATAGGCAAGACGCTGTTATTGCTACATGGCGTGAAGAACGAAACCATAGAAGGCAAGACAAGCGTGCTTCTGATGACGACCAAGAGGTTGAATTCAACGATAAAGAGGATCAAGGTCCTTTGAACAGAGACGGTAGGGTCGTACCAAAAGGCAGAAGGTGTGGTCTAGATTTTCAAAGAGATCCCAGATGGCGAGATGGAGTTGACAGAAATCTAGGAAGCATCGAGATGAAGATTCCATCGCTCCGAGGGAAGAATGATCTGGAAAATACTTGAAATGGGAAAAGAAGGTTGAGTTGATTTTTGAGTGCCATAATTACTCTGAGCAGAAAAAGGTAAAACTCACCGTCATTGAATTTATCGATTATGCTATTATATGGTGGGATCAACTTGTGATGAACAAAAGGAGAAACCATGAGAGGCCTATTGAGACATGGGAGGAGATGAAGGCAATCATAAAGAGGCGATTTATTCCAAGTCACTACTATAGGGATTTTTATCAAAAGTTACAATGCCTTACTCAAGATTATCGGAGCGTGGATGATTACTACAAAGAGATGGAGATAGCTATGATTCGGGCTAACATCGAAGAAGATAGAGAAGCTACCATGGCAAAGTTTTTGAATGGGCTGAATCGGGATATTGCCAACATAGTAGAATTACAACACTGCGTAGAGTTAGAGGACATGGTGCATATGGCAATAAAGGTAGAACGATAACTTAAAAGGAAAGGGGCTCGTTCACTTCAAAATCCGGGCACATTTACTTCATGGAGATTTGATTGGAAGAAAGACAACGGGGCTGTTGTCAAGTCCAAAACCGAACCACCCAAGAAGAGAGATGAAGTTTTAGCTCCACCAAAGGTAAAATTGAACCTCAAACTCGTAATTATGACATTAAATGTTTTTGTTGTTTAGGCGTAGGTCACATAACTTCACAATATCCAAATAAGAGGACCATGATTGCACGTGCTGATGGAGAGGTGGAAACTGAAAGTGAGAGCGAGGATGAACAAATGC